>JABXWE010022096.1:0-23708 GCA_014611495.1 Limonius californicus | reverse complement strand
AATTTATTATCTACTAGAGAACTGTCCACATTATGAAAAAAAATTAGTAAAGGATAATTCGTTACTAATTATCGAATGATGACTGAATAAAATCTAAAAAATTAAGAAGTTCTGATTGCGCCATGGAGAAAAGGGTTTTACGGCTCTCTGCCACCACTGAGAGCCTGGTACCTTTATAATTCGTAATTTACGTTTCAAAACAAATTCAACAATGTATAGCACATATATGCATATTAAGATTATCACGGTAGGTTTTCTACCACAGAACTCTAGAACAGCTGAGTCATGTGTGTAGATTTGGCAACAGTGTTGGAGGTAACAATGAATTAGATGTCTCTTTTCATATATATATATTGGAGGTCCGAACGTATCTTTAGTGTGCTCTATATATGACCCCATAAAAAAGAAGAAATTGCTTCCCCTCTTTTGAAATTCGGATTGTCGGAGTCCCCCTCATTATATATATGTCGAATTTATAGCAACAGATCAAAGGGAAGACGTGGAGGTCAGGACGCCTCTTCTCTTTGCCGGAGGTGACAACTTAACAGGCATCAATATATATATATCTATCAGTGTTGTTCCAATTTTATTACAGAAAGTGTTTCAGCAAGTAACTGTTGGCTATACTGGTAATAACGACGATGTCACTAATGTACAATTAGAAGAAATTTGGATGTTTAAATTTGTTTGGTTGTTTGGCCTGCGAGATTATCAGACCTTATGTCCTTGGATTATATTCTCTAAGGTTACATACTTTTTTTGGTAATTCTATACACAAGAGCAAAGCTGCTACATAAAATCAAGGATATCGAAATTCAATACAAGAATACCCAGGAATAACAGCAACGTTATGTAATTGTCTTCAGGATCAATTTTCCAGTTAATAAATCGTAAAGTGAAAAGTGTTCATGCTAATTATACTGCTAATTATTTTCGTATATCAGTAACTTTGGAATGGTTTCTTAAAGCACCTATATTTATTAAAATGTTTGGAACTAAAGTTTCTCCAAAATTTGCTTTTCCTTTATAAATATCATATTACGAGTCATCCTATATTTCAAAGCATTACGCAAATAAGGATGCTAGAGCATTCATGATTGTGCATCCATAAAATTATAGACTTTAATTTGAAATTGTATATACTTGCGAGTTTTCTTTACAATTCTCGTCGTCTCTCTGCGCCATTCTGCTCTGTCCTCCTACTGATCGTCGTTGAGATTTCTATTTCTCATGTCTTCTTGTATCCTCGCAATCTATATATTTCTAGGGCGTCCTCTCTTACGTCTTTCTTGTGGAGTCCATTCCCGCAATTATTTTTTTATTATCTCTTCTCTGCCATTCTTCTGAGGTGACCGTGCCGCGTCAATTTTTAATCTTAATTTTGTCTAATATTGTCTTTTCCACTTCTATTTGGTATTGCAGACGCAAGTCTTTACAACTGTGTCTTAGACAGTTCACTTCGAAAGCCTGTAAGTCTTCCTTTATTTCATTTATTAATAACTCACGTTTTAGAACTGAAGGTTGTAGTGGGTTCTACAATTGATGTGTAAATTATTTTTGTATTTTTTTTTGCTGGGGCACATGGTCAAATCTGAGTCTCGTCTTAAATAATTATGGCTGTTTCGTCTATATAGTAAACGTTCTCCAAATTTTTAAAATCTTCGCAAATTTTTATTTTACTGTTTTATAAAAATAAATTCGTCAAATGATTTGATGAAAGCTATGAGAATTAAAGGGTTTTCTCATCTTGATTTTATACATTCTTCAATTTACCACCCGGAACCAGAGGCTGGGTTTTGTCAGAACTAATATCTAGAGCCCATTTTTTTTAATTATTTGTCTGATTGATCGTCTCTGAATAAGAATTTGAGATGAGAAAGCTACATAAGAAGGAGATTCAAATTGGGATTTTTAAAACACCGTAATGGGAAAATATGTCTAATTTCCCGGTCACAAGGTTAAAGTTGAATTATTCAACAATATTTCCTTTTGCCTTAAGCGGAATTCAAATTGTTTTTGGCGGAATTGAAGTATCACAGGCAACGCTAATGTATGTTATAAAGTAAATTTCTGTTGTTCATTTTCTGTTGTTGCCGTGTGTAAGAAAAAGCTAATGAGAAAATGGAGCACGTGTATGGATAATATTCTTTTGCTTTGTCGTATAAAAGCTAAGCAGAATCAGCAACGCATGTTTTTACATGGAAAGATTGATGCTGTAAAAGTAAATTAATTTGTAATGCGTACCTTCTATATGATATTTCATTCAGTAAACAGAAGAAGTGATTATCTTTAAAGAAACTTGGAAGGCGGAAAGGGCGTTGAAAGTCCATTTTATAATCGGGATATTATTGAGAAGCCGGTTCATTACAGTATTTCCTGTAAAGCTCTTCAATACGAGATGGGAACGAGCTGACTCAATAGCAAGTCAGCTCTCGAGTTATAATTATAACACCAAGAGGCCTCGCAATCTTTGAGGATTCTCATCGGTATTGCGTGATTGGCGGATGGGGTCCTGAAGGATGAGGGTCCTCAATGCAACCAGGGCTTCTTGTAAAATGATGACGTCACTGCGGATGATATTATCTTCGCTAGAACGCTGATCGGGCTGCGCTAAGTGGTCGTCGATGCCCTCGTTCGCATTTAAATATTTAACGGCCACTGAAACTGACAGTATAGATATTAAATTCGATGCAAATTTTATATCACCAAGCGAATTTATTAACTCGAGAGCTATTTCAGATCAGAAGTGGTGTAAAGCACTTTTTTCATTTTTATACCACTTCGTCGAGCATCCGCCTGAATTTTTACCTTCGACTTTTTCAGACTTTATTCCTGCAAAAAATTGTCGACTTGACCTTAACAATTTTTCATGTAAATTTTCACTGGATGTGAAAAATAGTTGTATTATATAAAAATGAGAATAATTTCGCCCCTGACAGTTATTAAATTAAGATTTTAGAGAGATTCTGCAAGAATGCGAAATCTTTTCCGGTGTGCGAAGGAATTTCATTCATAAATTGCGACTTGTCATAGAATTTCCATTGACATTTAGTACGCTCTGAGAGCGAGATTTATAAAAGAAAACGCTCCGAAATACTTCATTCTTGTATTCCATACCTTTGTATTTATAGATTTACTCCGGTGCGTATTTGTACTTACATTTTTTTCTTAGCGAAGTTGCAAAATTAATCGTACCTAAGAATCTTTCAGATACATTGAAATTGAATTTTTTGTAGGACTAGAACTGAAAACGGTTTTTAATAAGACATACTTCCAGAGATAGACTAGAGCAATAGTATGTATTTAATAAAGTCTGCTTTATAGAAGAACTCCCTCATGTTCAACTTTTGTATTATCTATAAATAGTTTAAAATTGCGAAAGCTGTTCTGAAAACATGATATAAGGGTTATTATTCGCTTTTAGCCGATTTCTTTTATACATTTTCCGCTTCATATCGTACTTTAATGTTTTTGTAAGAATGAAATACTAGGGATTTTAAAATAAATGCCGAGTTCTCTGGCATATTCAGAAATGACTGTCACAATTATTCCATAATACAAAATCCGTAGAAATACAAACTATAGAATATTTTCATATTTATTGAATGGTTTTTAAAGCAAATAGTAATGCTAATAAAATTTCAATAAACATTCCGTTTTGGAATAGATATATTGCAGAAACTGGATGAACGGGATTTATACGAAATTAATGACGAATTATGAATTCAGTAGTTGTTTTCAGAAAGCGACTACAGTTTAGCATAATTAAACTTATACATATTTAATACAAGTGGTCTAGTATAATGTTGTAAGAAAAATTAGTAATAGGGGTACTTTAGACACTTATTTTTGCAATTTAGCAACTTACAGACATATCTCACGTAAAATTATTGGTTTTCTTGTTTATACAGAGAATTGTCATGGAAAACTAAGCAAACTTCTCTTGGTGTCTAATAATGGACCCTCTAAGAGAAGGCTCACTGAGGTCGCGTAAGCTTCAACCTCTTCTATGGATGTTGTTCAAAGTTGCTTTAATTTACTTTAAGGATGTTTTACTCAGTTTATTGACGATAGACTTGAGATATTTTTGGCAAAAGTTGCAAGTCTGTAGAATCCTACTTAATAGTGGTATCTAAATTCCTAAACGTAAGGCAAGGGGTCCTGCGCTCTATTTGGTTATAGTTTCAGCTTTGTGAAAGGTACAGCGAGAGATATCTAACAGAGTAGAAAGCAGGGCAGAGCACAGATGAGTAGAATTTGATCTTTTCAGCGACAATTCCATTTCATTTGATTTTCTTTGGAAAATTCATGACAATCAGCGTTTAACGATTTTGAAAATAGCCCCATATTTACTTCTTATTTCTCCTACGGTAATGCATGAAATTTTTACGAACAGGCTACTGTCGAAACTTTGTGTGGGGTGAGTGCTAAAAATGTTGACAGATATGGCCAAAAAGCTTCTGCGCTGGCCTTCTTGCATCGCTACGAAGTGATGGTGATGAGTATCTGAATTACATTGTGCCTGGCGACGAGAATTGGATTTCATACACAAACCACGCAACAATCAATGCAGTGGAAACATGCGGGTTCCCCCAAAGCTAACAGTTCAGTCAGGCCTTTGAGAACCGAAAGATGCAGTTTTTTGAAAAGCGAAGGCATGGGTGGTTTGTTAATTTCTTGGAACGTGATACGACAATTAATGCAGACGTGTATGGTAAGAGCGATTTAGTACAAATTGCTGACTTCTAGAGCAGTGATTCTGCACGGTAACGTCTTGTGCAATCACTGAGCATTTCAATTGGAACATTTTTAGCTAGTGATGGGCATAATCGAACTATTTCAATAATCGAATGATTAGTATTCGAATCATTATAATAATCGAGATATTCATTCGAATTAATCATTCGAATCCAAAATGCTCGCATATTTCGGCATGCGAGAGATGTTTCCTGCCTTTCGAATAATTACTCCCTGTCACTTCCGCTTTTATCTCGTATTGTTTTTTCGGTTTTCTACTGAATTCTATTCTGTACTTATTTAAATTTCGTCAAATTGTAGATTACCCTGATTACAAATGCCGTTTTATGGTTTCTCTGCGTCACATTATAAGTTATTTAATATATTTCTAATTATTTTATTATAATGGATTAATAGTTTATATCTTTAGAAATATAATCGTGACGATCAATTTAGCCACAAAATTTTTAACGATATTTCGATTATCAGCCGAACAGTGAAACGAAAGTAATCTGAAAAGTTTATATCTTTCGAATGAATTACGCGCATATATGCATTCGAATACTTCGAATGTTGTCATTCGAGATACGCCCATCGCTATGTTTAGTCGTTCTCTATACAACCCCGTCTTAGCGGCGAGTTACTATCACCACTTCCTCCCGCCTAAGAATTTTTTAAAAAGGCGCGATTGCCGTTTCGACGTCGAAGGCTTCAAAATGACGGTGCAATCTTGGTTGTCGTCACAGGCGGCAACCTGCTATGAGGAAGGTCTACAAACATTTGTACCATGATATGATAAAGTTTTAAATTAAAGTGACTGTCGCCTCGGTTGTAAAAATACCAGATCCTGTGAAGGTCTGGATTAGCGTATCGGTAACCAGATAATAAGCATTAAATATTGGAGAATAAAATTGTCGGTTGTTAAAAATTGCAATAGCAACTAAAATTAAACACCTTCTCAGTTACTATTACCAGTATCGTAAGCCCATGTTAGTCGATTGTACCTCACACGTTTGTCAGCCATTTAGGGGATTCTTTATTTTCCCCAAAATTTTCTTTATATCGGCCTTCTAATGCCTAAGTAGACGTATGGGTTAACTTCACTTAAGACCTATTCATTTCAATCAGTATGGTATCCTGTTTAGGGCATTCTTTATTTTCTCGATATTTTCGTTATATCGTCCTTCCGATGTGCAGGTGGACGTCCAGATTAACATGACTTTTAGGCCTTTGCCAACTTTTTAAGTCAATTCACTATGGGTTATTTTACGATTCGGCCGCCGGACTTCCGTTTCATGATGGCTTCTATTTCTATTATGCCTGGTGGTTTTGCTCCAGCTCTTATCCATTCACTTACCTGATGGTTTGTCAAAGCAATATCCAATTTGGCTCTTCCATATACTGATTGAAAGCTTTTGCTTAATACGAGTACTTAATTTGATTTGTTTGTTTCATCGGTAGACGTTGTTGTACATAGATTGTATAACAATAGTGTAACAAACTTCTACGGCTGCTAGTACTCGCCAAAATTATAAAAAAGTTCTTATGCACACAGTCTCTAAAATGCGTCTTAAGGGTCCTTTAAAGGGCAAACAACAAATATGATTTTCGTTTCACCACAGCTACTACGAAAATGCAATTTTTATGAATCTTTGCACACTTATGTCAATCTTATGTAGAATTAGATGGTATAGGCATGAAATTGGTGTTCAAGGGTACATTTTCTGGTGAGAAATTTTTCTAATAAGTATGTGTATTGCTAAATTGTGATTATTTATTTTGTTGATTTATAGGTCGTTCTGAATAAACGATTTGTAGAAGTATGATGGGGTATAACAAATGCTGATGTATACATTTGTAAAAATTATGTTATAAATGTGAATAACGGTTGCTGCAGAATTGTTCAAACTTACCTAGATGTCTCAGTGACATTGACGTATATGGAACAAATTATATTATTTTATGATATACAGAGCTGGTTCGATGCAAATCTTCCACTCTGTTAAATTTGCGGGTATGTAGTTTGGTGAGATCCAATTTATTTAATAAATATTTCAAACTGTTACAGTCGCAAGTCTGTATTCCTAGCAAAACCAGTTACTATTAATTTGCTTATTGGTGAAATAGCACTTTGAAAAACATTTATTGCAACTATTATCCAGATATTTATAATTGTAATACGTACAAAAAATGCTGCAAAAATTGGGGCAGATACGCCATAAAGATAGCGCATATATGCACTAATATATGCCACAAAAAGCCTTCAATATATGCATGAATATGTAGTAACATATTGAGATCTAAGTTGCACAAAATCATCATTTTACACAAATCGTCACTAAAGTTGCTAAAATTTTTGTTTTTATTTAAACAATTCAGCAATAATTGTTGTAGTGGTTCATTTGCATTATTTTTTCTTTTTTGATGTGGGCCAGTAGCTACGCACTTATCAAGTTGAAACTTTTTATTAACGGTTATCTCTAAAAGCAATAACTGAGTACAGTAATTTACCAGAGCTTAGAGGATATGACAACTAATCGAGAGGAGCTTTGCCGATTTCTTCGCAATATTAGATTAATTAAATCTCTAATTTAATTCTTAAATCCCTTAACTGATGATAATCCCAAATAACAAATTGGAATTTAATCTTTTAATTTGACATCAAGAGATATTCTGGGTTGCCAATTTTTAAATAGAGGGAATATTTTATTAAATTAAAATGAGGGGATACATACCTTTTTTGTGCAAACGGTACAAAACATAACACTTTCATCAAATTTAAAGCATGCGTGCGGCTTCAACCACTTCATAATTAAATCAATTTTGGAACAGCTAATTTTAGGCATTTTTACAAATTTCGGGTTGATACTTGCAGCTCTACCAAGAAATGAAAGACGCAAAAAAGAAACGGAAAACTTACCAACCCCTTTGGTAAGCACTAAATGCACAATAACGATATCTTCTAAGAATCAGCAAAATTCTCAAATTCGTGCTATTTTCCACCTAACTAATACCGTCTTTGTTCTACAAGCTAAATCTGCGTTTACCTGAACATTCTATTGTTAGATGTTTAGCAAATATTAAGTTAGTAAGAAATTATAGAACATTCATTTCCAAAAAACTTGTTTGTTATTGTTTTTGTTAGAATATGCATTTTCATGCCCTTAAAAGGCAAAATATGCACGAACATCTGCCACATGCCATAAAGTTGTAATATATGCAAAAAAGTATTAACTTTTTTAAGGCAGTATCCAAACGAAAATCCAATTACTAGAACTACCCTACTCTACTATTAGTATGATGATAGCTCTTGCAATAAAGTTATGGTAAATAGGTTCTAATTTTATATTACTCAACGGATTACTTCAATAGCTCTTTATAGAAAAAAATTTATTTATTTCGAAGACCTTCGTCGCTTGTTAAGTTTTGCTATATGCCGTAGTTTAGTTAGAAATAATAAACCAAACTTTATGCGCATACGTCTCACTGAATATTCCACAGATCTTAGAGAATAACACTGTATAAACTTTCGGGTAAAGGGAGTGAAACCATGAGACAGGAGGAGATATCTTTAAAGGCCGGTAGGCAATTTGCATGATATGATCTTCTTAGATTGAGTACACATATACGAAATTAACGCAATTAGCACCGAAAAGTGTGAAATATATTTAAAGAAAACCTAATATAATTTTATGTTCATGTTCTGAGGGTGAACTCTACTGCAAAACAGTCTGAAAAGACATCAGAAAACATTGATTTCAATTCGGCAATTATACTTACTTAATATCTTCTCCACTGTTGGTGCTAAATTAGGTGAATAGGGTGCGTGTTCGAGTTTAACACCACCGTGTTTTCTGAAAAATTACCTTACAAATTGTGCAGAATAGGCAGGTGGACTTTCATGTAAAAGACTCAACTACCTTCTTCTCGAAATTGTGGTCGCATTCTTCATGATTTCAATGTAAGACGCACAATTTACATGCAAAATTTTGTATGAATCACATCCTGTTAACCGGGAAAGGTCATGAGCATGGTTTTGATTCTGGATTATTGCAAACGGAACCTTTTTGTCTTGATGATTTGACCATTTCCTGAAAATTTGCATTGTCGTTTGAAAGAAGTCTGCGCACGATGTGATTCATTCATCTCTGTTTTGCTGATCTGTAAAACTTTATGGGACAAACTTTGCACAAGTTTTCGCTTTCCCCAAATTTTCATATAAAATTTGTCAAATCATCCCGTAATTCATTTATTGTTCAACTCGTTTGCGATCATTTGGAGAGTCGTTCGGCAATCTCTTACCACAATTTAGCAAACTTCTGTGACCCAATCTGCATTTCGAGAAATCGACAGAAGCCTCGTTCTAACGTCATCTTGAACATCTGTACGTCCATCTTTAAACATTTAATCTATACAATCACACGAGTATGACTTAAGTTGTTATCACCGGACGCAGATTTTAACTTCTTATAATTTTCTGTTGGAGTTTTCTCTAATTTACAGCAAAATTTAATATTTATTCGCTCCATGATGACTTACAAAAACACGATGTACGCGCTCGCGTCCTGCCCAGAACGAACAGATGTTGGATCTTTGTTTGACCATCTCCTATTGATAAAACTGAATTTATGTGCTGCTTTACTTCCAGTTTAATTTCATTTGACTCCAGTGCACGCTAATTGGGATGAAAAGTTACCAATTTGAAAACTAATAGAATATAGGAAGGACCAAAAATATCAGCATTCTTCATTCTAACAAATCTGCCAGTCATCCAAGACACCCAAAAACATAAATATTATTTCTACCTATGCGGTTTATAGGGAAATTTTATTAAAAGTAAGTAAGTGTGTCGGTAGGTATGTTGATACATGCATTTAAGTAGAAGGGATGCGGAATTAATATACAGTGCACGCCCCTTATTGGAATCACGGATAATGTGATCATTTGGGTATTGTTATCACTTTCCCACTAACATTAATACTAATCATGGTCTCGGTTTATGTTACAAATTGTTTCTTAAGATTGTTTTCGCCCACAAGCAATTACCTTGTTTGTATGCATTGGTTTGTTTGTATTTTCAAGCAGGAGGGGTATCGTACGAGCCCTCTCTCTATATATATATATATATATTGCCATGTTATTTACCCTAAATTATGTAATAACAATATGCTCTACTATGACTATGCTATTTTTGCTTCGTAATACTTATATAATATGTAAAAGGATACTATTTTGGAGGTAGAAGTCCAGATTATACCTGAAATTGAGTGTAATTATATGGATTATGTAAACTATGCTGTTTGAAAAGTAATGATGATTAAAAATGTTAAAAGCAAACCTGTTTAGAATAAAAGGTTTTGTATGATTGTCGGAATGTGCTACGTTGTGCCTTATTTGGACTCAAAGTGAAGTGTTGGTGGAGATATCTTAGGGAATAGTGTTAAGGACGGCTATGTTCGGTGTAGACGATGATTTGAAGTATCCTGGGCAAGCTTGGGAGCCCTAAAATGTAAATTATTGTTAATTTGTACTTTTACATGTTTTAAATTTGTGTGTACAAAGGTTTATTTGAAGTATAAAAGATTATTATTGTTTTAATTATGTTATCTGTTGTATAAAGAAACTATAGAAGCCATTTTTATTTATGTCAATTAAATTATTTATTTGTAAATTATGAAAGTAGGAGAGATATGATTTCTGAGGTTAAAATTAAAATTTTGTTCTTATATTATTAATAATAGATATGGAGGATGTCTTTGTGTATATTTCATTGTATTGTATAGTGCTGTATTTGTTTTTCATAATTTTGTAGCTTGTTTAATGCATTTTGTAAAAATTTAGATATTTGACCACATGTAAATTTTTTATCTAGGATTGTAAAGTAATTAGTATCAAAAGTTTCTAAATTTGTGAAGATCACATATATGAACTTCCTTTATTGAAATTTAATGTATTAATGTTGTTAGAAGCAAATTTGAAATGTTTTAAATCAGCTGAAGATTTAAGAGATTGTTTCTTGTGTTCTCATTGGTACATTTTTAAATGTAAGTAGGATTTGGAGGGAAATTGTGGAATTTAGTTGGTAATTGTCTTTCAAAGTTTCAACACGTATTTTTGTTGCTTCGAATTTAATATAAACCTCTCTTAAAGTCGAGATTGGCTAATTTAGGGGAGTGGCCAAAGTTTGTTGTAGTTTAAATTTGTGAGGTTAAATGTTTATTCTCAAATGATGTTGTTAATTTTTGGGAAATCAGTTGTTTTTGTGACGTGATTATTGTGTCATTGAGAAAAAAGTAATAAATCTTATCTAAGTTACATTTTGAAAGTGTTTAATTTACTAAAAGGATTCCTGAAATTTAAAATCAAGTTATAATTTATAGAAAGCAATTTTCTGTTGGATTAAAATATTATTTAAAAGTAACTCACCTGCTCTGTTTGATGCACTTAAACAAAAGTTATTGAAGTGTTTCATTGGATTTTAACAACTTTTAACTAAGAGAACTTGTCATAACCGCATTGTCAACATTCCTGGATGCAGTCAGCGACGTGTCGAGATGGAACGAGAATAAGATAAGGGCGCAAAGTTGCAACTGTTGGCAGTTTTGAAGAAATCAAGATGTAAGGTTCGTTCAACAATTATCAGAGTAAAGATAAGTTCACAATTGATTTATGTGTGTATTTGTTTTATTCATTATTGTAATTAGATAATTATCTTTGCTGAAGCCACGAAACTAATATGTTCATTAGAACCCTGAGATTTTTGTTATTATAATATATGCTGATGTAAATTGGAAATTAAGTTCTACGATTAACAAACAATTCAATTTAATTTGTATTTTTTGGGCGCAACCAACGTGAAGGTTTATTTTTGAATTATTTATTATTAAAATACTTCACAGCATTCTTTTTGTCACCAGCAATGTGGGGCAAAAATATTAAAATAATTATTTATACCATATTACATAGCAATATATTGCTGTGTTATTTACCCTATATTAATATTAATGTTATAAACTATACTTAAACTATATTAATCTTACGAGATAACCCAAATATGAGGTAATTTTTTGGTTTCGTAATACCTTATGTATGTATAAAAGGATACTATTTTGATGATTGGAAGATGGTTTTTACCATTATCATGTAACAGAGCCTATTTAAAAGATTGTATTGATTAAAATTGATAATTGAATACCTAATAAGTGAATAAGGTCTTGTTTGATCTTCGGAAAGTGAAGCATAGTGCTACTTTTGGATTAAAATTGATCTTGTGAGTAAACATTCCGTAGAGAATGATGTTGAAACATCGTAGTGAACCGTGGGATGTTAATTTGAGTACTTTGGGCGAATAAGGGATCCCTAAAACATAAAAAGCTTGATTATTGTTGATTTATGTCTTGTAAATAGTTGTGTAACAAGTTGTATTTGTACTTTATGGTATTAATATTGTTGTATATAGTTTATATGTTGTTTGAGGAAGGTGTTAAAGCACTTTTGTTTTGTTGAAATAGATAATTTATTGACTAATATGGAAAATTAGGGGAAATTATTACTTTTAAAGATTAGAATCTTGTTTTTGGTATTTAAATTATTATTAGTATTTGGGAAGGATGTTTTCTTGCATATTTAATTATATTATAAAATTTAGATTATGATTTTCATGATTTTATGCCTTAATTGTTAAATTTTCGAAATTTTGAATATTTAAATAATTGTAATTTTTTTTAATTCAAATGTTGTCATATTTAGTACTAAAAGAATCGTAATTTTATGAAGATCATAAATATGAATTTAGTTTTTCGAATCATAATCTAATTTTCTTATATTTTGTAAATTTAAAATGTCAATTAACAATTGAAAATGTAAATAATAATTGTTAAGCAATTTGATTGGTCCATTTGAAATTTTTATCTGCGTGAAATGTCCATTTTGGAATGATTTTGGGAATTTAGTTGTTTTCTTGTATTTGAAGCAGAAGGACGCTTTTTCTGGTTCTCTGTGATTAAAATTTTAAGTTATTAAGGATCAAATTCGTTTAAAAGTCTTCAGTCTTGTTAAAAATAAAAATCTTTGAAGTTAATATTTTATAAAAATTATAAAGTGTAAATAATTTTCAAGTAATTTAAAACATTGTTAAGTGTTAAGTGTTATTTAAAATTAAAATTGCTTTTTATACCTGAAGTATGGGTTTAAATTGAGTTATTTATTTCAACGTCCTCATAACTTAAAATAAAACGTGAAATTAAAAGTGAGTTCATTATCACAATTTAAAGAATAAACAACTTACCGATAGCAAGTGATAAGAGTATAATAAAATTTGGGAAGGGTTCACTGAAAATTACACAACACTTTAATTATTCAAATTGATGGTGTGTACGAGAGCGAGGTCGAATATTCTACCAGAAGTCAAGCTGTTTGGAAGAAGTTGGCGGGATCCAGCTGACAGTGCATTCCAGAAGATTTGAGTGTACATTCCACGGCAACATTATTGATGTACACTATACTTCAAAAGTTTGGATTAAGATAAGTTAACTTTGATTTAATATTTGATATTTGTGTAAACTTTTATTGTTGGAATTTTGCGACTATCATTAAGCGAGGCCACGAACTAAAAAACCCTGAGATATTTGTATTTTTATATGCTGGTATTTTTAAGTAATGTTATTGGCGTAACCAAGTTAAAAACTTAATTTATGAGCTAGCCGAGGTAAAGAAAATTCATATAATTAATTAATATTTATTTATAATTTATAATTCATAGCATATATTTATGGTCGCAGCCAACGTGGGGCTGTTGATTTATTTAATTATGTAATATTTAATTAAAAATTATATTTCATAGCAATATATATATATATATATATATCTTGTAAGTTAACAGTCTGCAGGCTGGTTGGCAGCAGCTAACTTTTACTTTTTCAAAATTTATGAATTTCTAAACCTGTATTTGTGTGTATACCTAAAATTTGAAGTATGGAGTATTTCATAGCAATATATATATATATATATATCTTGTAAGTTAACAGTCTGCAGGCTGGTTGGCAGCAGCTAACTTTTACTTTTTCAAAATTTATGAATTTCTAAACCTGTATTTGTGTGTATACCTAAAATTTGAAGTATGGAGTATTTTGAATGATATCTTCCCCCGTGTCTTACAAGTATTAAATTTCAAATTCAATTCTTATAGAAAATAGAATTTTTGTTTATATATATCTTAAAGGAAGGCTGCACATAAACTAGCTATCTATAGAATCACAAGCGAACTTTAATCCTTACAGTTGTGTAGTTGAATGGCAATTATACTGAACATTTAAACCATAGGCATACGAGCTGTAATTCAATGGTACATTCGGCCACGTGCAATTACGGTAATTGCGTGCTCCATTCAGTATGTGCGTTAAACCATAGAAGTTGAGCACTTAAAAACACATAAATTTATTAAACGCGTCGGTGGAAGCTAATTTCCGCGATCCAAATCGTCTAACATGGCTCGTTTGTGCGAAATTTGTTTAGGCGTACGTGTATGAATTTCGTTTAATAAAATTTAACTTAAAATTTTAACGCCGAGCGAAGCTTTTATTCATATGCTTGGTTATATTGGCGCATTTCTGCGGGCAGGTATATTATTAGCTTCCGCTTTGAAGCACACGATGCGTTGTAAACAATCTGAGGCAACGTATATGTTTCGTAATTTTATCATGAAAAACTAGAGTTCCTTGCTATTAGGGTCTGATGTAATGCCCGCGGTAATAAGTAACCCCAGAATAAATGGACCTGTTTTTCTCGTCAGTTCCGTAACTTGGCCTGAACGAGCTTGAGCGAGGTAAACTGGATTCCTGTTTAAAAAAGAAAAATTGCCCTGGAGTTTTATAATGATGTTATTGGTGGATCTTATTGGAATTTCGAAACTCTGTAGCACCCACTTAATTATCTACTCAATTTTCAGATTCGCTTTCTGCATTATTAGCTTCCTACCCTTATTCTCTAAGCTTAAGACGAAATTATTATTTCTTGTGCGCCGCTTCGCCATTTTTCTTTAACGAAATACAGCTCTCTTAATTATCGCAGTGTTGATATTTTAAAGGCGATTGTTGGATAGAGAGAACGTTTGTTAATTAACGAAAGTTTATTATATCAAGCAGTTTTGTTTGTTTAAAATTTAATTTACAACATTGCAATCCAAAGGTCAGTTGATATTCCCTTTAGACTAAACGGAAGATATTTGATGGTATTGTTAGTATAAAAGCGTTGCCTTTTGTGGATAATATAAAAATATAACTTAACGTAACGGTTTTCTTTGACATTCGAATACAACAAACTGTCTATGTATATTTCCGAAATTATACAGATGTCCAAACGTCAACGCTTGCGTTTGTACAGTCGTATGATTGGACGATTTTCGTTCTCCAGATGTACATAACAGTGCAGGGCTATTGATTAAACCATGTGTGACTAGAAAAAGTGTGAATAAAAATCAGAAGTTGGTGATTTATTAGTGGCATTTGTTATACACTGTATGATAAATACTTAAGCACTCGAAATTTTCCTAGCAAAGAATGTCATCAGACAAATTATAGTCTTGTATTGAAGGATTCACCAAAACATTTAACCGGTCCCTTTACTTTAATACTTCTAATAATAAATAAACCAAAAATAAAAAAATTAATACTACAAATGTTTTGATTTGAATCAGTTACGATCATTTGAAATCTGTAATTTTGATATTACCTTATCTATCAATTTAAAAATTTAGTGTCTAAATTGGTAGTCCTGATTACACATACGAGGTCGGACAAATATATAACAGGATTGATCAAATACAAAGCATGTGAGGTAGCCATAGGTGAAAATACCTCTAGCGTCCTTCGAAGTAGTCTCCCTCGACTTCTACGCACCGTTGACATCGACGATACAAGTCGCGGAAAGCCTGCTTAAACATGTCGCGAGGAAGTGCGTTTAGTTCGGCGGTAACATACCGTTGAATGTCTTCCACGTTGTCAAAGCGCCTTCCCTTGAGGGTCAATTTCAGCTGAGGAAACAGCATGAAGTCCGCTGGAGACAGATCCGGCGAATAGGGAGGATGTTCTAAGACTGGAGCATTTCTTGTCGCCAAAAACGTCTTCACAATCAAGGCAGAATGCACAGGGGCATTGTCGTGTAAAAGGTGCCACTTGCCGGAGGCTGCCAAATGCGGTCGCACACGTCGAATGTGTTTTAGTAAACGTTTTATGACACCCTTGTAGTACAGGCTAGTGACAATGACACCCGGTGGCACAAATTCTTTGTGAATGATCCTTGACTGTCAAAGAAAGTGATCAGCATGGTCTTCACTTTCGATTTTTGGAGACGGAATTTCTTTGGGCTGGGAGACGTCTTCGTAACTCGTCACCAGTAATAATTGAATCCCGAAAATTTGGGTTACTGTTGGCTGTTGCAATGAAGTCGCGGGAGGTGTCCACTCGATGCGCTTTTTGCTGAGCGGTCAAATGGCGCGGAAAAAATTTGGCACAGACCTTCCTTTTCTTCAAATAGTTCTCCAAAATGGTTCTAATGGTCTAACACTCAGCTCCTGCTCCATTATTCTCAGTGTCAGTAGTCGATCAGCCGCTACAAGTTGTCGGACTTTTTCGATCATTACGAGATTTCTCGTTATGATCGGATGACCCGACTTCTGATCATCGTAAAGGTCCTGCCGACCTTCACGAAATCTGGCAAACCAGTCGAAAACGCGAGTACGGGAGTATGGTCTCATGGCCGTACACAGTTTTCAACATCTCGAATGTCTCCGTGGCCGTTTTCCCCAATTTGAAACAAAACTTAATGTTCGCGCTCTGCTCCATGTTTGACTTGTATCACATGTGACAGCTGCACTAACGTGTTCATTCACATGCACAGCCTACCACGCAAGTTCTGACAGGATGCCGTTTTAGCGGCATGTGTATGCGTAGACGAAAGTTCCAGCTACAATTTGGATATGATTTGGAAACAGTCAGTTTCTTATAGCGTTCGCAGTAGGGCCCGTTTCATATTTGTCCGACCTCGTATGAAGATATAAACTATTTATCAATTATAACAAAAAAAATAGAAATATTGTTAATATTTAATAACTTTTAGTGTAACACGGAAAACTATAAAACCGTATTTACAATATGATTAGTTTTACAATGTGGCGGAATTTAAATGCAGAACAGAATCCAATAGAAAACAGAAAAAACAATTCGAGTTAAGAGCAGGAGTGTCAGAGAGTCATCATTCGAAAGGCAGGATGCCAGGCATCTCTTGCAGTATGGGTATAATCGAATGATTTTAATAATCGAGATATTCATTCGAATCCAAAATGCGGACGCATGAGAAATGTCTCGCATCCTGCCTTTCGAATGATTATTCCTTGGCACTCCTACTCTTGTCTCAAAATTCATTATTTGTTTTCGACAGAATTCGGTTTAGTATTTATTCAGATTTCGTCACATTGTAAGAGAAATCAGATTTTATATACTGTTTTATGGTTTTCCGTGTTATATTACAAGGTATTAAATATTAGAGGCATTTCTAATTATTTTATTATAATTGATTAATAGTTTACATCTTTATAAGCGTTATCATGACGGCCAACTTAGCTACTAAATTTTTTAAACGGATAAGTAATATGAGAAGCCAGATAGATTACAAATGATCGTAACTGATTAAGATAACAGAAATTGATTTATTTGACATTATTAAATAGTGGCATAAATTGCTGAAATTATTATATTTATTTATCTAGTTTATGACAATAATATATTTAATTGTTTTAAACGTGTCTGAACTTGAGTGTAGCAAAGAAGAAATAAATAATCGTAACTTAAACATGTCCTGTTCGAAACTGTAAAGACTTCTTTTACTAACTCAGCTGCACACGCGACCCCATCACCCAAAACAAGTCAAATAAATATGTTACTTTGTCGTTTATCTTTTAGTATCTTCTCGAATTACAATTTCATTCGAATACTACTCAAAGTATAAACCGACACCAACGATATTTCTATTACCAGCTGAACAACGGAACGAAAGTAATCCGAGAAGTTCTTATCATTCGAATGAATTACTCGCATCTCGAGATAGTTCGATATTATATGCATAATCGAATATTTCGAATGATATTATTCGAAATAATCCTATCCCTAATCTCTCACATTGCCGAAATACCATCGAATTTTAAATTCGAATGAATATCTCGATTATAAAAATCATTCGAATGCTAGTCATTCGATAATTGAAATCATTCGATTATGCCCATCACCACAATGAACTCATTTTTTCGGACTTAGACCGTGTCGTCGTAGATTTGATTGAGCTGACGTTTCGCGAATCGTTGCAGGTATGCTGGGTATTGTTCCGTTGTGATTGTGTGTTGTCTTAGTGCACTTATCCAGGTTATTTTGGGTCAAGTCCCTTTTCTCGGTTTTTCGTTAGTGTTTTTTAATTGCTATTACTTTGTTTATGAGGCTTCGCCACTAGGTTTGTACCCGTTCGATCACTTCTGTTTCTTTAAAGTTCATCTTGTGGGCGATCGTTGCAACGTCTTCGGTCAGAGCTGATCGTTGTTTTCGTTGTTCTACTAAGCGGCCGGTTTGTCAAATGTAGCATTTTCCACACGCCCAGGGAATTTTGTGTACTCCTTGGCACTCCTCGAATAGAAGAGATATATAATCTTTCTTCTGTTTGGTACCCGGTGGTTCTTTTGCCTTGCTGATTGCTCTTAGAATTTCTTCGGGGTTGTTTCTTGAAAGCGAGTACTATTCAGGAAACATTATATCAGAAAAATGTCTTAGTTCCGTTTCCGATTTGGGACACTATCGAGAATTTTACTTGCCGAATTTATACTTGCCAAATATCTGGAAGATCGCTCCAATAGTTTTTTAAATACGGAGTGTCGTTAGCACACGCACTAAAGCACACGCACGCGCACATACAAGCATAGATTGTAATTGCGTAAAATCTCTTTTCTATATTTTTGTAGGTTTGTCAAAAAACGCATTACAGAATATATTTTAAATCACTATACATTCCGATACTAATTGCTAATTTAGTCTTGATTCCATTTTCCGAAAACTACCACGCTTTACTGTTATTCAGTTTTCTTCTGAGAAAAGGTGTGTTAACTGAAGCATCTAATTTTAAGTTAGAGATTGCATCTTTGCATTTATGCAACGAACTTTCATACATGTCCTGTTTCGTTGCGAGTTTGTTTAGTCTGGAAGTTGTTGACGTATGAAAGTGCATTTTTGCTGATTTATAGGTGGCAATCCGATTTGCAACAAAGAATAAACGCACACTCCGTCATTGTTATGGAATTCGGTTTGTAAACCTATCCAGTTTGTATTGAAACACTGCAAATGCCACTTCACTGAACAAGTAAGCTATATATTTTTATTGACGCTTTATATAGACCTGTTGATTGTCATTAGGGATTGAATAAGCCGGTGAATTTTTTAAGCCGTTTTAAGTGCGGTGAATAAACCAACCCTAGAGTTGCCTTACTGTATATCAGTTTCATCCATCAGTGATATTACAGTAAACCGCATTCAAGGGATAGAAGTTTTTCGCTTTTAACTATAAGAATAGATGTTCCCTGGATCAAAATATATAATATACATGGTGAATCAAAAGGTGTGGTCCAAACTTAAGGATGTAAAGTAGGATGCTACGTCTGAAGAAATCGAGATACGTCGGGGAGTGAGACAGGGACGTAGCTTGTCTCCACTTCTATTTAACATGTACAGCGAAGCCATCTATAGAGAAGCTATGGATAAAGAATCGGCGGGAATTGTCATAAAAGGTGAAACAGGCAACAATGTGAAATACGCAGATGACACAATCCTGCTAGCAAACAACCTTGTAGACCTACAACACTTGCTTGAATTGAATGACAGCTGTAATGATTACGGATTGAAAATAAATCTCAATAAGACTAAATGGATGGTAATTCACATCGGAACATCAACATTGAACTCCGGATGCGCATGCTTCGTTGCTGCATGTTTTCGATCTTACTCTATGGTGTAGAATCTTGGACGCTTAAGGAAAACCATTTGGATAAAATACAAGCATTTGAAATGTGGTGTTGTCGCAGAATGTGGCGTATATCTTGGGTCGATAGAATCAGCAATAGAGAGGTTCTTGAGAGGATGAATAAAAAATGTGAGATTATATACACGACAGAAAAGAGAAAACTCGAGTACTTGGGTCATATAATGATAAATTCCAAATACGCACTTCTCCAACTCATTATGCGGGAAAAATAGAAGAAAAAGAGAATATTGGCAGGCGGAAGATATCATGGCTGAAAACCTACGAGATCGGTGTAACTGCAGCAGCACCGAATTATTCCGACAGACCCTCAACAAAATACGTATAACAATGATGATAGCCAACCTTAGATAGGAGAAGGACTATAAGAAGAAGAAGTAGGATGCTAGACAAAGCAAACATATTAATAAACACATTTCTTATTTCCAACCGTTATCTAGTTACAGAGGATTTCTTTGTTTTTGATTGATAATTTGTTATGACAGAAGGTGTTTCAAGCTGGAATTATTGTTGTTTTCTAAGCGTGCTAATGATGGAGACTTTTCTGCATGTGGATATGCAGAAATGAATTTTGTATACGGTTATTGCAGCGGGAATGCTCGTGTAGCTGTGGTAGAATATCGGAGAAGGTATCGTCACCGACGACAGCCTGATCTTCGAACACTTGAACGGTTGCACCGAAATTTATGTGAAACAGGTGTGGTTAGATCACCTCATCATGTTGGAAGAAATAACGTGGACTATAATGCTGACATTATTGACACAGTCCAGCAAAACCCATCGAGGAGTACTAGAAGAATTTCTAGGCAATTAGGTATTACCCAATCGATGCAACCGTTCAAATGTTCGATGGTCAGGTTGTCGCCGGTGAGGATACCTTCTCCAATATTTTACCCGTTGTCGTGAAATTGAATGATCCAGACGTTTCAGTAACCGTTTCAGGTAGCATTATCAAAGCGTAAGGTCTAAGCCCGAAGAGATGATGTCATTAGACACAAACCGTGGAAGCCTGAAATTTCACTTCAGGCAGTATTTTAGGGCTTCTTAGAAACTTGTATCATAGATGTTATTGTTTTACAACTGCAACGATCAAAACAATTGAACCTTTAAAAGTTTGACCCGTTTCTTGATCAGAAACGTATTGAATATGCTACATAGCATGTGTTTCAAATGAGATGCAATTTTGATTGGCTGGAAGAAAGTTAAAGGTTTTGCTCGCATCAATATTTTTGGTAAATATTATTTGCCCCAATAAGACAGTTGCAATAATATTTAATTTACTTTGTACAGGAATGGTAGATTTTGTCGAAAGGTAGCAAGGATATGATTCCAAACCTAACTGTTAATACAAGGTGCATCATGTATTTATCTTAATTGCAAAATTTTTTAAACACTTGAGGTAATAATTGTACAGAGGGGGCCAGCTAAGTTGCCCTCTCGTAAAAGTGGTTGACGCAGCCCTATATAGGGTGATGAATTTTTTGATACTCATCATTGGCATCTCGGAAACGGCAACCGATACGAGGTCGGTTAAATGAGAGGAAAGTTGCGCTTTTTTATGGCGATTGACAATCTGAAATGAAATCCTGAATATTTTGATTCGTTCGTGATTGATCAAGAATACACTGAAAATTGTAATTTTAGAAATAAATTATTATCTTCCTTACCATTCACGCCATTTCTATCAAACTGGGTAACTCTATGTTTTTGGTTACTATGGGTTCAATGACATTGACAGAAATTTTCTAGGTTTTGTAGATTTGAAGCTGCGATAGATTCTCAATCGCCACAAGAAAGCGAAACTTTTCTCTAATTTAACCGACCTTGAATCTCTTACCCTTTCCGAGATGCCAAGTGTGAGTATCGAGAAATTTACCACCCTGTATACATATATCAGAGCAATCAAAAATACTTTTTCTTTCATTTAATTAATATGATCAACATTGCTTACTTATGACAACAGTAAGTCGAGATATCAATTTGTTTATATTTTAAGTAAGATGTTTGTAAATAACAGGATAACAGATTTGTTGCATTTTTTTGTCGAGTTTCGTGGAAACGCAGTTGTAGCCCTCAATTTATATATCAGGAGCAAATAGAAGCCCACTGGCTGAAAAATATTTAGACGCCTTGAAACTTCTTTAAGAGATGAACATAACTTTGTTAATTCTATTGATGTAAGCCCAGAGCGATTACGAACCTGCAGAGTGAAGCAACAGTGAATAAGAAACCCCATGCACTCGTAATTCAAAGAGATCTGAGCAGAAATCTGGGTATTCGTAGATCTTCAGTTAGAGGAACTTTGATGATTTAATGTTCGTTAATTGTTTCTCGCTTTACTGCTTTGTAACTCACATTTATAAAAATAATAATAATCCCATTTTCAACATTTTTTTTTCAGTTATATGCGGATTTCGACATTTTGCATGTCATTTTCAAGAAGGAACTGGATCTTGATTTTGAACTTGGTTCTGGTTTTCTATTCCAAAACTTCCAATAACGGGGAATTTATGAGCTCAATTTTCTCATTCATTAAAGGTGTGTTTGCTAAAGTGTGTTTGTGAATTTAAAAGGCCTCGAGTATATCCAATTTACGTTTATCATCACAAAAGTGTAAAAATGTTATTATACTATATGATGTCAATGCATGGTTGTGTTCTAATAAGTGTTTAGCGTTTTTAGCTTTTCTTGGCCTTTGTATTTATAGCGGGGTGTATGTTCTTTGCATCTAGCGCAAAATGTATAATTATTTGGCCGTTATATACAGAATTACACCGTGAACAGTTTAATTTGTAAACACTTAATTTTAACAATTCGTTAGTTCTATCTTATAAGTTGAATAAGGTGTTGAAAGGGTTTTTTGTTGTTGTATAAACTACTTTAAATGTACTTGTTTTGAATATAATTTTACCAATTTTCTTCCATATATCACCGAAATACGAAATTGATATATATTGCTGGATATTTTTTATAAAAATAATTATTATTATATAATCGCCCTTTGATATTTGTAAGAATAATTATAAACATAAACAAATTCATAAACCAAACTCTACGTTGGTAGCGCCCATTAATAAAATTTAAAATTAATTATCTATTAAACGAAGAACTTAAATTTTAATTTACATCAGCATATATTCTTATAAGACATCTCAGGGTTCTAATAAGGATATTAATTTTCGTGGCTTCACCGGTGATAGTTCTATAATCATAATTATAAATTAACAAATAAAAAAATACCTATGAACTTATCTTTTTATTTCCAATGGTTTTGAAACGCTTTTACGACATAAT
The DNA here is from genome assembly GCA_014611495.1 of Limonius californicus. Classification (NCBI taxonomy): domain Eukaryota; kingdom Metazoa; phylum Arthropoda; class Insecta; order Coleoptera; family Elateridae; genus Limonius; species Limonius californicus. Next base: position 608 of record JABXWE010022096.1, on the reverse strand, counting down.
TCCACTAAACTGCATACGGTTGCATAATTTCGGCCTTGATGCTGGTATTTCAAATCTACGCGTCCCTGGCTGCACACATGATGACCGTTAAAGATGCAATTCTTCCAGCTTTCTCGTAAAACATGCCAATATCCAAGTGAACACTTCAATAACCATTTATAAATGCATAAAGTAATTCAGGTAAGTGAATATAACTTAAGTAAGGAATTACTTTAACTGATTTTAATTGAATTTCTTTCCAGGAACTTCTAATTAAATTAAAAAACACTTCCGAAGAATGAATATCAGGTGAGTTTTATTATTATTATTTCTAAAGAACAAAGACTTCACATAATTTAAATTTTAAATTAAACTTCGTTATTTTCAAAGAAAACAAATAAATTGTAACCTCAAAATTGCATTATAAACAGAACTTGCCCACGCCCCACTATTTGCAATAATCGACCTAAATGGTATAAATTTTAATTTAGGAGCAATTAACAACGCGTGCTTTCACTTCAAGCACCTACAACCGACTAAAATCCAAAATCGGACCCAAAAATCATTTGCAATTTAAAAATGGACCAATGGCCTTCCAGGACCTTATCTATTTGATCTACATATGTTTT
>JABXWE010022094.1:0-12554 GCA_014611495.1 Limonius californicus | reverse complement strand
TTTGTAGAATTGTTTGGTGCATATTTCTCTTTATCGGTATTTTTATCTGCGTTTCTTTGATGCTGATTACGCGAATTATTCGAGCTACTGTTTTCCATGTTTAGGGGTTGCACCTCTGCTGGCTTATTTACTTTCTGCTTGGAATTTACATTAGGATGTTGAATAGTGGATGTATTTTCCTTGTCATTATTTATATTAATGAGTTGTGTCGCTATTTCGATTTGTTTATTGTTAAGTTTGTCTGCAAAAGTTTCTTTTGCTGTTATCAACCTGTTATTGTTGGCCTTTCTTTCAGGTTCCTCTTTCTGGTTCTGAGTTACAATTTTGCAGTTTGAAATAGTACTACTAGATGGCGCGGGACGCTCCTTTGATATATTTTGTGTTATCAAATTATTTAATACCACTATTTGTTGTTTAAAAAAGTCTAAGTTTTCGCACAAATTCTTAATTCTAATGTCTTTTTCTCTTACCAGTTTTTTAAGATATAGTATCTCCATATTATCATCAGGTGTTTCTTCAACTGCGTTGTTTGAATCACTAGAATTGATTTCTTTAATGTCGAGGTCACTGTTTCCCAGTTCACTTAAACACTCTGTTTTGTCACTACAGCACTTTTTGCGTTTGTCGTCCAGTTTACTTATGTTTGGGAAGTATTTGAGACATCCTGGATGCATTACCATTTCACAATTTATGCATCTAAGACCATTCACTGGCATTATCTTGCACTTTTTACATTTTTTATTGGAGGCTTCGTTCAATGCATCCGCACCGGGCGCCATGTTGTATAGATTATGATACCTATATCAACATTCTCCAGCCATTTTTGGCAATTATCGTTAATGACCGGGCAAGGATGTTAACATGAATATAAAATGAAAATATTGACAACATTGCCCGCCCGCAACGGGCCATAACGTCAATGCCCGGCCATTAAAGATATTGGCCAGGAAAAATGGACATTCACGTCATTGTCCGGCCATTATCGTCACTGTCCAATTACCATCTTTGACCGCAACATATACATTGCATTTGAATGGTTTTTCCTTAGAGTGAATTTTCATAATGCTGGTGAAAATTGTAGTTTAGTATACTAGCTATGGTACTAGGTATGGTTTTTTCTATGTACTTGCAAATTGCTCGTTGGTAGTGTAACATTTGCTGGAGTGCACAGAAGCTTTGTAAATACCAAGCATTATAAGTTTTTAAAAAGTTTAGGCAATGTCGAATTTATAACATTTGGATCTGCTAAGGGTGTTAAAATATAACAAAATATCACAACTGGTATTGTAGTATTGTTACCTGTTGGTGTTGTGTACAAATCATGTACACAATGTTACGTTAAATAAACAATCAGTTTGTGTATAATACTAGTAAGCGTTTTTTAAACAGTAATCATACTGAAATGTGGCGTATAAGTTTACATGTAACATTGTTGTACTTTGGTAGTATAAACATAAAAATAAAGAAATGATTTGATTGTTCCTATGTTTCTCAAATTAACCTGTTTAGGGATTACCAGAACTATAGAATTGTCCAGGCAAAATGATTTGTTAATTTATTAATAGTGCTATCTATATTGCAAAGTCCATTTATCGAAACATTACTACACAAAAATTGGACAACCAAAACAAATATAAATTTAATGTTGCAAATTACATTTTCTTACAAATATCTACTTAGATTCATATAAACAACCTTGAATTGTATTCCCTTTGTGTGGATATAAACTATAAACTGCACTTCTGTACACTTACATAACTGCATAAACTGTACAATACAGTTGATTACAAGAAAAGTTTTATAAGCTTTAGCAAGACATTCATCATTACACCTGCATAATAACAATAAAGGCACATAAATGGTTTTTGTCCGAGGTGAGTTTTTAAATGAAGTTTCAAAGATAGTTTTACCACAGATAAGTGTATCCCCAGATATACCTAATAGCGATTTCTTTGGTACAAGTCTCCATAAATAATTGTAATAAAATATACCATAATAGTTTCTCTCCAGTATAGTTCTCATTTGCAATTTAAATTTGACTGCTGTTGAGTTGAATAATTACCTACACTTAGCTGTACTGATTTCTCTTGTGAGTGGATATGCAAATGCCTTTCTAAGTATCTCTTCTGTGTACATGAAAAACTACAGTTAGTACATTTGAATTGTTTCTCTCTAGTGTGAGTGATCATATGTCGTTTAAGGTGATGGTTTTCTGTAGAAGCATAACTACATATACTACACTTGAATGGTTTCTCTCCAGTATGGATTTTCATGTGACGTTCCAAAAATCTCTTCTGTGCACTTGCAAAACTACATCTGCTACACTTGAATGGTTTTTCACTTGCGTGAGTTATCATATGCAGTTTCAAATGATGTCTTTCTATACCTGCATAGCTACACAAACTGCACTTGAATGGTTTATCTCCAATGTGGGTTTTCATATGTAGTTTTAAGCTATGCTTTTCTATACTTGCGTAATTACACATACTGCACTTGTACGGTTTCTCGCCAGTGTGGATTTTCAGATGACGTTCTAAATATCTCTTCCGTATACTTGCATAACTACATACACTGCACTTAAAAGGTTTAAAACCAGTGTGAGTTTTCATATGTAGATTTAAGCTATATTTCTCTATACTTGCATAACTACACAAACTACACTTGAATCGTTTCTCACCAATGTGCGTGTTCATATGTAGTTTTAAACGACTATTCTGTATACAGGCATAACTACACATATTGCACTTAAACGGTTTTTCTCCAGTATGAGTTTTTACATGTAGTTTTAAACAACCTTTATGTATACTTGCATAGCTACACATGGTGCACATGAATTGTTTCTCTCCGCTGTGGGTTTTCATATGCAATGCTAAGTTAGGTCTCCTTACACTTGCATAGCTACATATATTGCATTTAAATGGTTTTCCTTCAGTGTGGGTTTTTATGTGGCTCTCAAAACGTTTCTGCTGTACACATGCATAACTACAGATGTTACACTTAAAACATTTCTCTGTATTTCTTGCTTGATCATCATTTTTGCATAGAGCCTCAGTTTTTATATCCAATTCGTCATGCAGCACTTCTAGTTTGATTGCATGGCCATCATAATTGAGATCGCATTTCCAGTCAGAAGGCTCTGATTTTAGCTGTATCTGGGAACTAATGTCTTCTTTTACTGTAATAACGACACATTCTTAAGAAACAATTAGTAGATTACACAAAGAATTAAAGAATAATTAGCCATTTTATTTTTAAATTTGTTTTAAGAATAATTCATATTCATGAGGAATAATAATCTGTTGCAATTTCAAAATTTTTGTATAATTTATAACCTTATACGAATTGTCAGTATTGACAGAAAAGAAATGGATAGCTTATTAAATCAAAAACAATACCAATTTACCATAAGGTTCTTCATTGATTTCACACTGATGTAAAATGTAAGATGTGGATTCATCATCTGTAACTTCAGATTTAATATCTACACTCGAATTAAGTACGAAATCCATTCTGCTTCGTCAAATCTTAAAAGATGCACTACATATTTCGTATTTATTTTCAATTTGCTTCTAATTTCATTATTGAATAAGTGAGCGCTTGCCGTTGAGGTGAAAATTTAGAAACAGGGTGTGCAATACTCTGTAGATCAATAGGAAACTTGCTAAGCTAGCCCCAACACTAACTAATACACATGAAATAAAATATCAAACTTTCATTACTCATTCATGGGTTGAAGGCGAAACCGGTCAACATTTCTAGTTTAGAGGTTATGTACACGTTAGGATATTACACCTACAATATGGAATATACACATTTCGAACCAATTCCCTCTTGTTCACGACGTCAGTGCGTAAGATGGGTCCTAACGTACTATTAATTATTTAGTACAATCAGTGTATAGCAGATTTCAACATCAAACGTAGAGAGATTAAGACGTAGTAATTTCTACTTGATTTATATTTTGAAACAATATTTACCTTAAACTTGTCATTTATTGCAGCTATTTTAAAGTATCGTCCACGAGCTACGGTATAAATAGGTGTAACAATTAAAAATAATTCTTACAGGAAGTAAATTGAAAGTAGTTCTGAACCGAATGTACAACCCCTATGTAGGTGTAATAGCCTAACGTGCATCTAACCTATAAACTATTATTGCTGGGTGTCGTTGCCTTTAACCCATCAATTAGTAACAAAATTTTGATAGCTTCTTTTATTAGTATTTAGTTAGCGTTGTAGCGAGCTTAGAAAGCTTCCTATTCGTGATCTACAAACTGTTGCAGTCCGTGTTTCTAAATTTTCACCTCGAAGCAAGTGACTTTCACTTATTCAAGAATAAAATTAAAAGTAAATTGAAAACAAATCGTAAATATTTAGTGCATATTCAACATTTGAGGAACCAAAATGGATTTCGTGCTCAATTCGAGTATAGATATTAAACCTGAAGTTACAGATGATGAACCCACATCTTACGTTTTACATCGGTGTGAAATCAAGGAAGAACCTTATGGTAAATCGGTATTGTTTTTGTTTTAATATTGTACAGTTACTATATTATTATTATACAAAAATGTTCTCAAAATTAATACAATTTAATATTACTCAATAATGTAAATCACTCATAAATCAATTAAAAAATATGAATTTCTAATTATTTGTGTAATGCAGTATTATTTCTTAAGAACGCGTCTTTATTACAGTAAAAGAAGATATTAGTTGCCAAATACAGATAAAATCTGAAACTTCTGATTTGGAATGTGATCTCAATTATGATGGTAACTTAATCAAATTAGAATTACTACATGGTGAATTGGATATAAAAACAGAGGCTGTCTGCAAACATGATAAACAGGCAAGAAACACAGAAAAATGTTTTAAGTGTAGCACATGTAGTTACACATGTGTAAAGAAAACAAGTTTAAAACGCCACATTAAAACCCACTCTGAAAGAAAGCCATTCAATTGCAGTTTGTGTAGCTATGCAAGTATAGACAAATATTGTTTAAAACTACATATGAGAATTCACACTGGACATAAACCATTTAAGTGTAATATATGTAATTATTCAAGTACACAGAAGAGATATTTAGAACGTCACCTGAAAATTCACATTGGCGAGAAACCCTTCAAATGTAACATGTGTAATTATGCGGGTGTAGAACTGCATAATTTAAAACTACATATGAAAATCCACACTGGAGAAAAACCATTCAAGTGCAGTTTGTGTAGTTATGCAGGTATAGAAAAACATCATTTGAAACGACATATGATGACTCACACTGGAGAAAAACCATTCAAGTGCAATATTTGTAATTATGCAGGTATACAAAAGCATAATTTAAAACTTCATATGAAAACCCACACCGGAGAGAAACCATTCAAGTGCAGTTTGTGTAACTATGCAGGCACAGAAAGACATTATTTAAGAAAACATATGAAAACGCACACTGGAGAGAAACCATTCAAGTGTAGTATGTGTAGTTATGCAGGTATACAAAAGCATAATTTAAAACTACATATGAAAATTCACACTGGAGAGAAACCATTCAAGTGTAGTTTGTGTAGCTATGCAGGTATAGAAAAGCAACATTTGAAACTACATATGATGACTCACGCGAGTGAGAAACCATTCAAGTGTAGCAGATGTAGTTTTGCAAGTGCACAGAAGAGATATTTGGAACGGCACATGAAAATCCACACTGGAGAGAAGCCATTCATGTGCAGCATGTGTAGTTATGCTTTTACAGAAAACCATCACCTTAAACGACATATGATCACTCACACTAGAGAGAAACTATTGAAATGTAGTAAACTGTAGTTTTGTATGTAAACAGAAAAGATATTTAGAATGCCATATGCATATCCACTCTGGAAAGAAACCATTACAGTTTAGTGAAGGTAATTATTCATGTGAACAGCAATCAAATTTAAAATGCAAATGAAAACCTATGCTGGAGAAAAGCTATTACGGTTTAATTTATTACAATTATTTATGAAGACTAATACCGAAGAAATTGTGTTTAGGTACATCTTTGGATCCACCTATATGTGGCAAAACTAGATTTTAAATTTCATTTGAAAACTTACATGGAACAAAAATTGTTTGAGTTCCTTTATTGTTGTTATACAGGTGTACTGCTGGATGGCTTCGAAAGGCTTATGAAAATTTTCCTGGAAAAAACTGTATTGCTCAGTTTATGTGGTTACGTAAGTGTACAGAAATACAGTTTATAATTTATACTCGCATAAAGGGGATACAATTCAGGGCTGTATATATAAATCTAAGTAGATATTTGCAGCAAAATGTAATTTGTATCATTAAATGTATATATTATAAAGATTATAATTATATTTGTTTTGGTTGTACTGTAACGTCTCGGAAGGACCCTGTAGATGATGTACGTTGTGTTGTGTTTCTTATTCTTTTTTATGTAGTAACAGGTTCGAAATCTAAGTAGCTGAACTTGATAAATAAAACGCTGTAGAGGTTTAAAACATTTATTGTGTAAAAACCACCTCAAGGCCAAAACTACGGCTGCAGGCCGACTTGTCATTCTTTACCCTCGGTATTCACCTGTACAGACTAGGGAAACTGCAGAAAACCTAGTCAGGGTAATATATCTTGTAAATTAGCTTGTCGGAGTTAAGGAAATCCCCCCCCCCCTTTGATTATTTCTCTTAGCACACCACAACATGCCGTGGAGGGAACAGGAAGGATATTGTAACCTGGCGGAAAGTCCTACAGGGGCGCCGGTCAAGCCAGAGCGCTCTACTGGAGGCGGGGAAAGGATGTATTGTAGAGGGAAAATCCTACAGGGGCGCCGGTCAAGCCAGAGCGCTCTACTGAAGGCGAGGAAAGGATGTAACGTCGCAGGAAAATCCTACAGGGGCGCCGGTCAAGCCAGAGCGCTCTACTGAAGGCGGGGAAAGGATGTAACGTCGCAGGAAAATCCTACAGGGGTGCCGGTCAAGCCAGAGCGCTCTACTGAAGGCGGGGAAAGGAAATGGATTAATTCGCAAGGGAAAATCTCGCAGAGCAACAGTTGAGACTATTTTCAAAATGCGTGCGTGATATTGAAAGTGATGGGCTTCGATGAACGACTATAAAGTAATTGTTCTAATTTCAACAGTTCGTCCCTATTTATAGCAAGAAACTACGTGACCAAAACTAATTTACGACCTCTTGAAAATATGTTCCCCAACTGAACCTTGAAATTTAACACAAATAATTTAATAGTTCTGGGAAATTAAATAGAACTGCTGCAAAATCTTCCACGTCGCAAGCTCAACTCACAAGAACGTACAACAATACAATAAATTACAAGAGATTCTAAATAGTGCAAGTTCTTAAAATTACGTAACTAAACTACAAAATAATAACCGAACTAAGATATGTGAATATAAAATCTGTTTATAAACATCCTGACCCTCAAACTCGAGACCGCGAAGAACTGACGTAAGATTGCGTAATCCTACTACAACAAATAAATGGAAACGCAAATTCAATAACTAACTAAAATAATTTCAATTCAATTGTCACAAGGCTAGAAATATTTCAAAAATAAAAGCGGTCCGGGGCGGTCCCTTATAGTACAAAGCTTTTTTTCCATAGTAATGCTTTTGTTAAATAGACAGGACAATCGTTGTTACTTTAAACTGTATAAATTTAATTATACATGCATTGACAAACTAACATTTCATTAATAATCTATCTTTCAACTCGATACTATTATTAGTTTAAAATGGTATAAAGTCTGGCAGTGTTCATAACAATTATCTCAAGAATTTGCTTTTGCTGATAGCAAATATTTATTTGTATGAATTCCACTATAGACAACAATGTTAATAAATTATCGAATTACTTTGCCTGCCCATTTCCATAGTTTTAGTAATATTCCCTAAACAGGTTGATCTGAGAAAGATAGGGACCACAAATCTTTTCTTTCTTTTTGAGTTTACACTACCAAACCATTGAAACAATGTTGCATGTAAACTTATATTGCCACACTTCAGTAGGTGTGCTTTCTGTTAAAAAATGACAACTTTCAGTGTTAGTTATAGATGTAGATTGAATATATGTTTAAATGAACAAGGCAGCGTACATTTGAGTATTTATTAAACTCAATTTGTTTTATCTTACTTCAAACACTTTTTAATAAGTGTGCAAAAAATAAATAAGGGCGTATTTCAGATGTAAAGCGTATTACCGCTTCAATTGTTTAGAAAAAAGATCAACACTTCTGGAGTGTATTTTCAAATGTTTGGTTATCGGATTTGCGTTAACCCACACAGCACAAATGCAACCATTAGATATACAAAAGATATCCATAATGGATATCCAAGACATACATGAGATATCACAAGACATCTATTTTACATCCAGTGGACATACAGATGTCCCCCTAATATCCATTGTTTTGGATATCCATATGGTTATCCACAGGATATTTGTGTTACGGGAAATATATATCCATTAGATATATTTTCATACAACAGGAAGTCTAGTGGATATGCTTAAAATATCCTATAAATGTCCATCATATCCATAACAAATTCATTATAATCCTTACTTGGAAATTGATTTGATGTTAGATTAGGTAACTAATAAAAAAAAACAGTTTATTAATTATTTTTTATTTTGCACAAATAAGGGCAACTATATGTAGTATAAGGTGCAAGTCAGCTGTTAGCCGCTTCAGACGCCGAGTGTCGGTTATTCATCTTTCTGCTATACGGTTCTTTCTTTCCCTATAAAAAAGAAAAATTAGTTACAATTAGAATACACAGTATTTTATTCAGAAAACGAAAAATTATTCATTACTATAGGGCTAGAATTTTTTGATTGAAATACTACTCGTTTTCAAAAACTCCACCTTTTATGGATGGGCAAATATATAAGCCATTGCCGCCACTGTACCTACATCGTTATTGCAAAGATCTGCATGTATTTAGACTGAGATGGGCCTATTTTTGATTTGAATGTTTTCAAACTGAGTAGAAATAAAAACACATACCTATTGTTTCTGTCTCTGGTAGTTGCATGGCGCAGCCAATTTTTGATGCTGTCCACAATTTCCTTTTCTGTGGCATTTGCAGCCACATTATTTACACGTACTGAACCTACAAATGTGTCCATAATGAATACACAATATTAGAACTCATTTTAGTACAAAACTTACTTAATATTACTTCTGCAACAATCAAATTAGAAAATACTCTCTTTTTCTTGGCTCCCAGCCAGCTGTAATCAGCCGCAAGTTTGTCCGAAAACAATTTTCTTAGAATTAATTTGGCCACTTCATCCACTTTGTGACCTCCGATGCGGCTGCAGTAATGGATCTAAAAACATTAGTAATTTGTATTGAGGGACATCACAGTCAACTAGATGACTTTAGTTAATGGCATAGGTAAATAACGACAAATAATTTTTTGCCAAAACTGCACATTCCTCTTTTGCATCAACGGTAATTAAGCGCCGGATGTGTCGACGGGACAAATCAAGTAAAGATTTATTTTCTAATTTTTCGGACATGTTTAAAAATATAAATTTTACTAAATGGTCTTTCCCGGGTAATGAACAACACGACACCGACATAACCTTACTTTTTGATTAAATACCATGACCTTCTCGATTCCGTCCACATCGAGAAGGCCATGTTTAAATACAATTATACAATTATAATACATTAATTAACAGAATACTACTTACCTAGGTACTCGTTTCACGCTATTTCAACCAAATTTTCAACTTCAACACAAAGATGAAAGAACACAAATCAGGGAAACACAAATCACAGGACAGCGTATGTGAGCGTATGACGGAAGCGGTAACAACGCCATCTATAGAACATTTAAGTTAATGCAAACCGTTGTGGGTCCAGGCAGCCGCGTGGCGCCAAAATACCCTGCATTTATTTGCGTGAATGCATTTCAATTTTCAAACTATTAAAAATTCAAAATTATCAGGAAATAGTTAAATTAATTATTAAGTATTTAGAAATAATCTATAAATATTTATGGATATTTTATAGATATTTGTGGTATATCCATTAGATATATCTTTTATAACTCATATATGTCGCTTTATTTCTTATAATTCTTCATATTAAAATATCTATGAAGCTTAAACACAACCAAAATTTTAAAAAACCTTATTTCTTACTATTCAGTTACTTGTACAATTATCCTAAATTTCATGTCTATTAGATATCTAAAGGATATCTTTCATGGAGTTGACATCAGATGGACAACATGGACGTCCATTATACATTCAATGGATTTTCTGTGCTGTGTGGGAATCTTCTTTTTTTATAGTAGGTGTTACACCTGTTTTTCTTCACGCTTTATCTTGAATACCTTATGGTGTGTTTATCGACGACGACAACCAACTTTTCGCCCATCTCTTCTTCGGTCTCGCCGTGTCTCTTTTTCCCATCACTTTAAATCTCTGGCTATTGATTAGCCTATCGTTATGCGCTCTGCTGACGTGATTGCCCCACTCTTGCCTTCTTCTTTTCACAAATTTTATAACATCCATTATGTTACACTGGTCTCTTATATCTTGGTTGCACACCCGGTCGAATCACGTTTTTCCAACGATTGTCCTTAATGTATTCATCTCTGTGGTACGCCTTAATTGTTTTGTTTTACTTGTGTCGGCACACGTTTCTGCTCCATATGTCAGTATGGGTCTCACAATAGATTTATAAATTCTAACTTTGCTCTCTATACTGAGATACCTGTTTTTCGAAGTTCTATCGCGAAGGTACCCTTGTTATATCTTGTTGAAAATATTTTATTAAAACGTACACCAAGAGCTTGACATGTTTATTGTGGACCGGCGGCTCCATCTGTCGCTACATATAACATCTATATATATATAACTTCACTTCCGTTTTTAACTTTCACATCCATTGGCACAATTTTCAATGCACTCACTATTCAGAATGTTTTCTTCTTCCTGTATTTCTGCCTGGTTATTTTCTATCTGTTGAGATTGTTCTCTTTCTCCTTTATTTTTACTTAGGACAACAGAATTTCTTCTGTAAACTTTGTTATTATCTGTCTTCACTAAATAAGATCTGGGTGTTTCAGATTCTCTTAGTATTTGCCCTCTTTCCCAAAGCCTGGTTTCCGGGTTTTGTAAAAATTCTTTCATTTTCACGAAATTGTTTCCTATGCCGTTCGATCATAGTATTGTTTTGTTTTTCTCTGTAAATCTTCAAACTCAAATTTTACATTTTGTGGTATTTTAGGTTCCAATAATTTTTTTGTTATGGGGAGTTCAGTTCTTAATTGCCTATTCATCAATAATTCTGCCTCTCTTCAGCTTCAGATTTTCTCATCAAATTTTTAGCTATGCTCGCTCCCTTTTCTGCTAATCCATTATTTTTCGGATGGTTTGGGCTAACTGTTTTTACTTCAAAATTCCATTGACTTGTAAAATCTTTAAAAGCAACACTATTGTCAGAAAATATTATGCGAGGAATTACCATGTTCAGAGAATATTGCTTTTAAGATTGATATATCTTCCAAAGCTGTTTTATTATTCATTTTTTTTTGCTTCAGTCTATTTAGATTAATAGTCAACAATTACGAAATAACTTTTATTTTTATAATCCATTATATCAAATGCAATTCTCAAATGGCAATTCTGGAAAGGTATGGCATAATAAAGGTTGTTTGGGATTAGATCTTGCATACTTCTGATATACGTCGCAGTTTGTTATAAACTGTTCAATTTCTTTTGCCATTTCCGGCCAAACAGGATTTTTCTTGTTCTGCGTTTAGTCTTATCAATACCCAAATGAGTTTCATGCATAAGCTTTGTCATCTCTTCTCTTAATGTTTTAGGTACAATGATTTTTTCTTTATAGAACACTATTCCCTCAGAGAAAGAAATATCTTCCTTCATTTTCCAATAACTGTTAAGTTCTGTTGACAATTTCTTTTCTTGCTTAGGCCAACCTTCCAGATGCAGATTGCAACGGCGTTCCAGGCCTACAACTCGCAAAATTTTATGTATAAAAATTGTATGTAGGTAGGTAGAATTAATTCTCCTGGGAGAACCTTCCTGGTAACTTTCCAAGAATTCTCCTGAGAGAGCCTTTCTGGCAACTTTCCTGAATTTCTTGAGTTTTCCTAAACATAAAATGTGAGGTGCCTCACGTATTCTTTCAAAATCCAGACATTTAAGACGGGAGCTTGTACCTCACGTACTTATTCTCTCCGAATCCGAGCCCCAAAGTGTGAGGTTGTACCTCACGTACTCATTCTTTCAGAATCCAGACACTTAAAACGTGAGGTTGTACCTCACGTATCCGATCACATCCCGAGCCCCAAAGCGTGAGATTGTACCTCACGCTCTTACTCTTTCCGAATCCGATCACATCCCGAGCCCCAAAATAATTACTTTCAAGACTAGGTCATTATAAAAATTATTTTATTCCCTAGATTAGGTATCCAGCCGACCATAAAGCTGTAAATAATTTATTCTAAAATTTAGGAGGTGTGCCTCCAGCCGAGGAACCCGATTTCCAAAGGGAAACTTACATT
>JABXWE010022093.1:0-27245 GCA_014611495.1 Limonius californicus | reverse complement strand
TTATCCTCGGCTTCTCATTTTGTTACAGTTTGCTCTGATGATGGAATAAAGTTTTTTCCGAAAGCTTAGCTAAATAAACAAAGGGTGGTTTAATTTCTTTGCCCTTGGTCGATTACCCCAACAACTTACATCTTAAAATTCATAATTTTTACGACCAAATGCTCTCCTTCCGGATATATACAGTGCTTCCCAAAAGTAACGGATAAATTCTATAAAATCGTTGAGCAAAATATTTCATAAAAATACTCGGACGTCGATTTTTATTTTTAAATTGTCATTTAGAGATGTAATTTTCAACCCCCCACCCCTCAACCCCTAAGCCCTAGCAACTCCAACTTTAAAATTTCAAATAGCAAAGTTCCCCTTATGATACCTCATCTGATAGCTTTCTTTATGCTAAATACAACAAAAAAAAAGTTTTTCAAAAGCGGTTGATAAATAACGGAGATATTTACCAAAATGTATTCAAATGAAAGTGCCATTATTCGAGCAGGCGTTGATACGGTTGTAGCAATCAGTGATAAAAACAATTGAAATTTATCGTTCTCAGTACGTTTTAATGCGTCAATGTAGTATTTTTAAGTTTCGATGAAAAAAAAATTTTATTTTTTAAATTTTTTTATTTTTTAAAAAAAAATTTTTTTTTAAATTTCTCAAAACCCGTCGCAATGTTTACAGGACGTACTGAGAACATAAACTTCAATTGTTTTTACCACACATTGCTAAAACCGTATCAACGCCTGCTCGAATATTGGCACTTTCAATTTGAATACATTATGGTAAATATCTTCGTTATTTATCAACCGATTTTAAAAAACTTTTTTTTGTTGTATTCAGCATAAAGAAAGCTAGCAAGACTTCATCACTGGCACAACACGTAAGCACATCATCTCACCAAATTGCTTTCGAAAACACCAAAGTACTGGCCAACATAGGACACCTGAAATCAAGAATAATAAGGGAAGCGATAGAAATCGAGAAACACCCAAGAAACCTAAATTCTCGTGATGACACCCAAAGACTACCACCCGCTTGGAAACCGGTTCTCACCAAAAAACAAATACACTACACAAACCAGCAAGAAAACACAAATCCACCTCATCAAAATCAGAACGTTCCCGCCATAGCCGGTCCCGTCACACGCAACCGAGCGCGAAATCAACAAAGCGCAACCACACGGAACGGCCAAGAAGTATATATAGCTCCAGCAGAAACGAACGTCAACAGTCGTATTACAAGAAGCATCAGCAGAAAGTTATCCGACAAGACCTGAAGATGGCAAATGTGACTTTGCCGAAACGTCGTCAAGACAACCAGCCCGGTCCGTCCCAGGACCAAGAAGTTGCTACGCGGAAGAATTCCTGGAAACCAACCACAGCATATATATATATATATATATAAAAGATAATTAATTAATTCATTAGTTGTAACTGTCAACATTTAACATTGACTTCAAAAACATTATTAAAAAGCTGTTCAATTTTCCTTCGCTGCTCAAAGGGATCAACCAATTTTGTTAATATTAAATCTCATATTTCATTTTCATTAATTCAACTAAAAGCAAAGTTCAAATCGTAGCAAAATCTACATAAATGCTATTAATCTTGTTTGTTAAATTCGCTTAGGAGAAAAATGTAATCCGTGTATAATAACGCTTTTGTTAATTCTCCTAGATTACGTGGAGATCCCGCAGTTTCACAAATACAAAGCGAGTACTGCACGGCATCTGTTTCAAAGTGGGGAATATCCTGCGACAATAGGGACAGAGATAAGGAATGAGAGATGCCGTTGCTCGTGTAACAAAACCGAGACATTTGCATTCGTATAAACTGCATTAACAGACTAGTATTTTAGCTTTACGAGGTATCTATAGTTTGGGTGATTACAATGCAAAGTAGGTACTACTGCGAAGTTATTTAATAATAGAAGCTTGGGGTTAGCGTCATTTGGCAACATGGGATAACTAATTACGACCCATGCCCCTAATGAAATTGTGGCAAATTTCTAACAATTGAAACAATTAACGGTTTGGGAAAGCGCGTGCTGAAATGTTGACTATCATTGCACGCGCCTCCCTCCATTTCAAATGGCTGAAACCGTTTAACTTTATTTTAAATTTTACATGGAATTAAACAGGCTGTGTCAAATTTGCGACTACGGTTTCCAGGGCGTGATCAGGTCACGTTGACACGACATTTTCAAAGAAACCAAACACAATCAAGCCAACAAGTCCTAGGGAACTACAATTCTACAGCTTCCTTTAAAAAAAGCTCCCGGACATGATAACATCCCAAATATTATTCTAAAAAAATTGCCAACTATAGTCCTAGCGTTCCTAGCAACAATTTTTAATGGTAGCATGCGAATGAGCTATTTCCCAATCATACGGAGACATGCTACCATATTAGTTTTTCACAAACCCGGAAAAAAACCCAATGATCCAACCAGCTATAGACCCGAGAGCTTGCTATGCGCTCTTTCCAAACTACTGGAAAAAATTATTCTGCATAGACTTAACAAGTTTCTGAAGAGAAAATAATGTATTCCCCCTTTCCAATTCAGATTTAGAACGAAGTACTCCACTCATCATCAAACCATAGAGAAAAGTTCTGAAAATAAACAACACAGCTTAGCAGCCTTCTTAGATATTTTCCACGCCAAACTTCCCGGCTATATTCTATTACTCATATAGTTGTTTCTATCTAACAGGGCATTTGTGGTCCGAATCAACTATTGTTATTCTTCAAGCTATAACATCAAAGCAGGGGTACTCCAGGGATATATAGTCGGTCAAATGTTGTTCAATGTGGATAAGATACCCACTCTACCCAACACCGCTCTTGCAATGTTCGTGGAGACAGCTGTAGTCACCCAAGACTGATACACAAATCAGGCTGTCCAAACTCTACAACAGAGTGTCAACGTTGTTTCGCTGCAAAATGCGTAACCAAAATTTTTACTCTTCGGAGACCCACCAATCCTCAGAATATAACAATTAACAAATCTGTAATCGAATGGAATACAAACGATTCATTGATCAAATATGTAGGAATTATCCTGGACAAAAGATTGAGTTGAAATATTGATATCAAGAAGAAGCTAAGCGAGGGCCTTGATTAACAGAAGTTCTCAATTACATCACCAAACCTCGGTGCTACTACACAAGTTGATCCTAAGAGCACCCATCACTTACGGCAGTCAAATTTGGGGCTCGACTTCGAAAAACGAACGTGAAGAAACTGCAGAACTTTCAGAATAGCCATCAACGCCTCACGGTTTGTAAGAAACAAACACACACATGATGAACTCGGCGTATTTTATATCGAACACTTTATCAACTCAACCACCATAAAGTGTTTCGAAGAATCCAAACCTGCTCAGCAACGGGCCACTACGCATTGGGAACAAGAAATATACACACCAGATTGAAAATCGGGCTAACCCAAAACGTATTCTTTCCCAACGAACAGCTTTCTATTAACCAAATAGATTCGTGACAGCGGGCCTTTTAGGGTGATCTCGAACTTGTGAATGTAATATTCTCTCCAATTCTGTGTAAAAACAGTCATGTATAGCACCCAGTGTATTGATCTGACTAATATAATAAATAAAAAAAGGAGGGCATAATGCACTATAGTTAATTAAATATAACTACTGACATTTTATTTGAGATCCATGTTAAAGCTTATCCTTCCTCCTACGTGTCGGTCGGCGGTCATCTGAAATATTCTTCTTTCTTCTGGGCTAAATGGAATACTGTGACTGCATTTTGTGTGGTTCATTCCTTTACTTTCTTCATTCATGCTTTCTTCTTTCTTCTAAAGTTTCGTTTGACTTCTATTTTCCCCTTGTAACATGACTTGTAGTATTTCATATTCTTCGTTCCTCACCAGATAGCCTACGTACGCTTGGTTCCTTCTTTTTACTATTTCTACTAGTTGTTCTATTCAATATATATACATCTTTAGAATAGCGCTAGAAGAAGAACAAGGGATTGCAATCCGTGGAAAATGCGTTAATATTATCAAATACGCAGATGGCTGCAACACTTACTCAATATGGTCGATGAAGTAACAGATGTGGACACATCATAAACACCAAAAACTCAAAATTGGTAGTAAGCGAAGAAGACGTAGGTCCAATAAGACTTAAAGAAGAAGAAAGCACAGCACTTTAAATACTTGAGAAGTTGAAAAGTCAATCAATGGATCCAGACCAAGAAATAAAACACCGAGTATAATTGGCAAGAGCATCCTTCCTGAAACTTAAACCACTGCTTACTAATGGTCATCTTAACGAGAAAGATTGATTAATTGTTATGTATGGTCAAAGCGAAACATGGACATTGAAACAAAACATGATGCCGCTATACAGAAGAAGATTTAATATATCATGGACAAAAAGGATAAGAAATTATGAGATATTGCAGAAAGTGGGACACGATAGAGAACTAATGATATTAATAAAATGTAGAAAATTGGAATACCTATGCCACATTCTTATAAGTCCAACATACAGCCTGCTTCGTTTAATCCTAAATACATAAATTGAAGTCAAAGCAATGGCAAACCAGCGAGGTATTTTGCCTAGTAAGTCTTTTCTGGAGCAAACGTGTTTACATTTCCCGTTAAGCTGTAGGTCCCCTGTCCCTGTGGTACATTCAAACGCATAACACAGGCATAAGAAAGAAGATCACTCGTCTCGTAACAAACAAAGCACACCGAAGAAGAAGAGAATCGTCAGTCATATATCTTGACTCTTACCACTTAATACTACCGTTAGCGTTTAGAGTTGATTTTCGTTTTGGCTTAATACAACCGTGTCGTGTCCATAACGGATGCTATTAATAAATATCCTGTTTATGATAATTCCGTTTGGTCTATTTTATAGAGAGAAACTTATTATGTTATCGACATAGCCATTAAACGGAAGAGGGGAAAGTATACATCCTTGTCGTACTCCACTTGTTTTGTCATTCTCTAATTTTACTACATCCAAATCAGATACTATAATAAAATGTTTCTGTAAATAATGTAAGTATGCTAACTATTTTCCGAATTTTTAAGAAAAAGAAAGTATTTTATAATCACATTAATTAATGTGTGTTGTGTTGCCGAGAAAATATACTGTTTACTAAATTAACTAAAATGCCAGCGTCGTCTAGTGGTTAAAGTACTGGGCTGCGGTGCGGAAGGTCGGATGTTCAATTCCCCGACGCGATGCCTAACGGATGGCTTACCCAATCGCTTTCAATAATAAAGTACCTACGTTCGAATGAACAAGGGGTATTAATACGGTTGCTACGGCGCGATGCCCACCACACCATCACGTGTCATGAATTTGGCACGCGACGCCCTGATGTGAGAGGAAGCATAACGAAGCTCTACCCTTCCACCTTGCAGGCCAAATTGCTTCATAGGGTGTACAGCCTCACCATTATTATTATAAACTGACTAGAGGCAGTATCCTGGCAGAAATGTGTACTATAAAAACTAAGCTTTCACATATTTGGAAATTAAAAAATTTCACCATCATCATGGCGTCATTGAACGTTTCCAACAGACGTCAACAAAATCGTATTCAGAGGAATTCCGAATTGTCAATAAAGAAACTTGTCAAAGCAACTCAAAGTTGGTAAACAACAGTACAGGGTATTCTCAAGGACCTCCGGTCTTATGAAACGGTCCAACTATTAATCGATACAATGCAAACCTCAAGACGGGAGAGATGACATGTTTTATTGAGGTGAATCTCTTTACTATTACGTACAGTGACTAAGATGGCGGCCTATGGTCATTCTAATCACAGAACTGAAAATTCATGGTGATTTCAGAAGGAATTCTACAAACCGAAGAAACCTTATTTATATACGTCAAGGAAGAAATTAACATTAACCACGGAGTGTATCAGCTGTTAGGCTAAAGCTGCTTTTGTTCAACTGAAGAACATTATAGGGAAGATATAAAAACCTTCAAATAAACCTCAGTACCAGTAGATTACTAAAGAATTGATTGGAAGAATTGTTCTAATTTCATCTCTCAGACAACTAGCCATCCTCTTCACCCGACCTCTATTTAATGCACCATTGGATCTAGAGCATTCTGAAATTGAGAGCTTGCACGCAGCTTCACACTTGTTGCTTTGAAGCGTGATTTGAAGACCAATTATCTTTAAAAATAATTAATTAATTTAAATAACTTACAAAAAATTAAAAAAAAAACCATTTACGAAAACGATGTTTGTTTCAAAAACTAAAACGATGTTACCCAAAAATTTCTCAGAAATCCACTTCTACGTGTAACCACATCAAAAGAATTGTTTTTCGGTTACCCAGTATATACATCGAATACGTACATTTGCTGTCCTTCAAACACAATGATGCATTATTTAGTGGATCGCGTCGAAGTGTTCCGAAATAGCTTTGATTTGGCATTAAAATTGTAATAGAAATTTTGACATGATGGCGCTAAATTCAAGTCAAACCCAAATGTATTCAAGGAACGGGTTCAGGCCCTTTAATAAATTTCATTATATTTAATAATTTCTATTAGGCGTGTTTAGTTGAAGCTCAGAATTCAACTAAGAGTTCGCCTTGGCAACAGGCACTAGCTGAAACTTTAAAAAAATTGTAATGTGAACGCAAAGTTACCCTTACCCTCTATTATCACTAAAATGCATTTCAAGCAGATTAAATTAATGGATTTTAAGTACTGTATTTAACTACCACACCCTCACAATGTAAGAAAACATTTTATTTAAATATAAGTCATTAAACATGGACTCTATTTGCACTTAAATGTGTAACGCATTTTAATTTATTGATTATCATAGAAAAATACCGCTGAAATATTTAATCCACCCTTGTAGAACTAAATCACATATACGTTGTATAAAAGATCTATCGATATTTTTGTATTCGTTCACTTGTTTGTAGAAAGATCAATCGATATTTTTGTATTCACTTGTTTGTATAAAAGATCAATCGATATTTTTGTATTCCTTCACTTGTTTGTATAAAAGATCAATCAATATTTTTATATTCCTAAACTTGTTTGCATAATAGATCAAACAATAGTTTTGTATTCCTCACTTGTTTGTATAAAAGATCAATCGATTTTTTGTATTCCTTCACTTGTTTGTATAAAAGATCAATCAATATTTTTATATTCCTCCACTTGTTTGCATAAAATATCAAACAATAGTTTTGTATTCCTCCACTTGTTTGTATAAAAGATCAATCGATATTTTTGTATTCCTTCACTTGTTTGTATAAAAGATCAATCAATATTTTTATATTCTTAAACGTGTTTGCATAAAAGATCAAACAATAGTTTTGTAGTCCTCCACTTGTTTGTATAAAAGATCAATAGATTTTTTGTATTCCTTCACTTGTTTGTGTAAAAGATCAATCGATATTTTTATATTCCTCCACTTGTTTGCATAAAACATCAAACAATAATTTTGTATTCCTCCACTTATTTGTATAAAAGATCAATCGATATTTTTGTATCCCTTCACTTGTTTGTATAAGAGATCAAACAATAGTTTTGTATTCCTCCATTTGTTTGCATAAAAGATCAAACAATAGTTTTGTATTCCTCCACTTGTTTGTATAAAAGATCAATCGATATTTTTGTATTATTCCACTTGTTTCTCTAAAAGATCAATAGTAATTTTTTCCAATGAAATATCTTGTATTTTTTATATTTGTGCATTCCTCTAATTGTCCCCTACATTTTTTAAAAGGGAATGAAAAATAACATTTATATACATTTCCACGTTTTAATGGAAAAACATACTAGAATGGGATGTTACAAATCTCTATCATATCAACAGTTTTATATAATTGACTTCACACAGTTCTACCGATCTCCAATATTCCTTTATAATGTTAAGTTAGAAATTTGCTAGCTAAACTCGTGGGCTACACCCTACGCTTTGTTCAGTAGATGATTTCAAAGATTAATCGATATTTCTGTATTCTTCCACTTGTTTGTTTAGAGGATCAATTAACATTTTTATCCCTTCACATCTCTGTTTAAAATATCAATTGATATTTTTACATTCCTTCACTTGTTTGTGTAAAAGATGGCCGCCTTCATTTTTTTTTTATTTTAATCAAACACCCAAGTTCATCTTTTTACAAAAGTATTTGTAAATGAAAAGCCCATAAAACTTTTACAATAATTGTGATGAATAGGTTGCAAAAAATAATATTTATAGAAAATCATTAGTTATTGGCTTGTGAGAAGTGCATTTTGACATGGTTCCGATTACAATGTTTGTAAAAATTTCTACTTTCTGTGGAGTTAAAATTGCAACAAAGGAATAATGTACTTGGGTGCTTTACATTTTGTTTCATAAAATTACAAATATATACATTTTTAGTTCTTAGGCCATGAAAATTGTATTTTAAGGGATTAAATGCCCATGTTACTACCACTTTTCTGAATAGAGTGTAAAAAATAGCATTTATATAAACTTTCAGGTTCTAATGGCAAAAACACTTGAACGGAATGTTACAAATCATTATCTTATCGACAGTTTTATATAAATTACTTCACACAGTTATAGCAATCTCCAATATTCCTGGATATGATATTTAAAATACTTGTTGTTCCCCGAATTAATTGACATCACCCATAGACTTACCGGAACAGATTATTACTCAGTAAACAGTTGAGGTAATTAGTCTTTGCTCTTAAAGCTACACTACTAATGATAGTCGGGTTCGATGCTCGCTGGTAAAAGGAAGGTTTCTGTTACCAGGATGTTGGTGGCGTTTTATTTTGTTGTTGGGGATTTTTATTAAAGGGTGGAAAATTGTGGTGGCAGCTTCATGATCCTTAAAACAGATGTAAAGAAAATTTACATACATTATTATTAGCAATATCTGATCTGATGATATCATGTAGTTCGGGCAACCCCGGGCATAAAAATATTAAACCGTAATAAATATCAGAAACTATTAGAGGGCGCTAGAATTAGATGGAAGTCATTCATTGTAAAATGGACCCGGACCGCTTTTGCACTACTTCAGGAGGGTGCGGCCGTCCCTTACATACTAACCATTTATGCAACATGCACCCTAAATTTAACTAAGTGAAATACGGTCGTCGCCTTAGCCGGTGTTTGACCCCGTGGGCGATTGAGCCGTATTTCACTGGGACCTCGACTGAC
Source organism: Limonius californicus (assembly GCA_014611495.1). NCBI lineage: Eukaryota > Metazoa > Arthropoda > Insecta > Coleoptera > Elateridae > Limonius > Limonius californicus. The sequence continues at coordinate 18,065 of JABXWE010022093.1, read as the reverse complement.
AGCGCTTGTTTGCACTGACCCATTGAGGTCCCTAGCTGATGAAAGACTGGAATTCAAAAAGTTTAATTTTTTTCTTGAAAACAGTATCTATTGCATTTGACTCGACTTGTTTGTAGAAAGTTATTACAGTAGTTGAACACATTTTACTTTGGCTAGCGAAATCTATAATTCTGTAAAATAAATGCTATATTTTCTAAGAGTTTAATGTTGTATTAAATAACTAACCAGTGTCTCTATATTAGTCTATATTAACTAAATTAGGTAACAATAACTTTATTTATTTCGTGTACATAATTTAGAATTAGTATAGTGTTGATATTTGATATTAATCAATCAAGATATTAAATATTAACTCTTGATATTTCGCCACTTTCCTGCAACACAAATACTTCTCCTCTAATAGAAATCGAACGCAGTTGTGTTTTCGTCTGCACAATGGATATTTTCTTAATTAACTGCTATATATAACTGTTTTTGGAAACTGTTTTTCTAAGTTGTAAACCAACAGAAAAGAAAAAGATACACCTCGTTTATTTTTACAGTCAACAGAGTCGCTGTCGAATACATTTTAAAACAGTAGTCCACTAGTCAAGAAAAACAAAGAATGAGAATAAGTAGACAACGCTGCTAAGCAATTTCTTGTGAAAAGCATCAGCATTGTGATTTAAGAACAATAGAATCCTATAATAATACAGCGACTACTTATCTATAGTTTTTATATCAACATTTCAGTTTTAGATAGGCAACCAATATTGCGCGACCGACTTAATTAGTAGTAGTAGTAGGCCCTGTTGACTTGAACTGGAAATTTAAATTTATAAGTAATGTAGTCATTCTAATAATACAAGGATGAATTTTTGTAAATGCCCAATATTTAAAATATAATAAAATATAACAGAATTATCACTCGGCGTCACATCTGGAGAATTCCCTGGCAAATCGTCTACAATTTTTCAAGGTATTTCTTTGTAATCATATGTAGGACATAAAGTTGAATCAGTAACGTAATTACAAATAACCCTAAATTAATATCTAGGCTACATATCTACAATTTTTATATCAAAATTTAAATTTTAGATAGGCAACCAATATTGCAAGACCGCATTAATTAGTAGACTATGTAATGGAATACGCATATTAAATTTATAATGTCTTTTTAATAAAATTTAATTTTTAATTAATTTGTATAAATGCCCAATATTTAAAATAAAGTAAAATTATCACCCGAATTCAAATCTGGAGAATTCTCTGGCAAATCGTATTCTTTTACTCAAAGTATTTCTTCGTAATATTCAATGTATAACCTAAAGCTGAATCAACTGCCTTAGTTATTTGATCAATTTGTGTTCCAATACAATTGTAATTAGTGCAGTCAACGATTGGGAATTTTAAAAATAAATTATACAATAACTGGTTTCCAGTTCCCACCCTATTTTAAAATCGGCAATCGAAATTCAATTTTGAAATCAAATATCGATTTAAAATTTCTATTTTATTTTTTTGTTTAAGAATGGCGATTTGTTCTCTATCTCTGCATTCGCTTACAGCCTTCTTGCTGAGCACTGGCACTCTTCTCTGCCACGCGCTTCTCCTCGGCGCTAAAGTACAAGAATCTACAGTTTAACGGCGAATTCGGAAAACAGAAATGTGAGAAAAAGTTTAATCTTGTAGATGTCACGTTGCCAGAACTGGCCTGGAGAATTGTGCATGGTGAATTGTAGTACAAGATTTTTATAAACTACACTGACTATACTTGGAGATGCTGTCACAATTCTTTTATAAGCGAATAGTTTATAGCTTCATACTGAATTTGCTTCTTTAGCATTACCACGGCAGCGTATAAAAATCTTGTGTTGCAACACACAACTCCCCAACTCGGTTGGCAACCGGAGGGTCTTAAAGCCAGGAACTTTCTCTAGAATATCTGCTTTGCGGATTCAATATTAAGCAGTAGGACACAAACGTATCAAGACGGATTTTTATGCAATTATACAATTTATTGCTAGCTGCACCCACCCTCATTTTCAAATTATAAATTACTAATTAATTTTCATTTATCAGTTACGTCAAAATGATTACATGCTTAATCAATAGCAGTTTAACATCTTGCGTTGCTAACAGTTGCTTTTCAAATCTGTCTAAAATTTGCATTACATTTATCTCAGTAGAATATAATCCTTGCAATATCATAAGCATTGTAAACTATAGAAATATTATTTCCTATTCATGTTCTACTTTGGCAAACTGCTATAAATGGCAACCAGTAGGCCATTCATAGATTTGAAAATGAATTTTAATTTAATTTTATAACAGGAAACCATTTTTGATTGGAGGAATCTCAATGCAAGCCACCGTTCCTACAAGACTGCGAATTCGATGGAAAAATATGTTACTAGTGATATCAAAACTTCCGTGATAATAATAAGAAAATGATATACAGAAAAAGGGAAATCTAAAATTAGTAAAGAGTAAGTGAAGCGGGAGACCCCTCAAACAAAATCAAAATAAAAACATCAACGAAAACAATAAGTAACTATTTATGGGCACTTCATATGTACGAACATTACTATCAGAAGAAACAATAGTAGAACTAGAGGAAGCCATAGAATCTGGCTATCTGGCCAGACTAGATCACTGCGCAAAAAGAACTACTCAATGGCAATTCAGGATGGTAAAGAAAAGAGGTTGACCTAAAACGAATTGGGTTGACGATCCAGAAGAAATAGTTGAAGAGGAATGGATGGACAAAGCCCAAGATCGACAATGGAAGTCGGAATAGGGGAGGGCCTTTCCTTGTCAACAGGATGGTAGAATGGTTATTCTCCTTCTTCTTTCTCATTTCCCATTTATGCCTCACAGCGTTGGGTGATCTAGCCATTTCCGATAGTTATTACAATCTCTTGTCATTCTTCTAACTTCTTCGATGTTTTTCCTCTTTTCCTGGCCGCCTCTTGATGCTATTTTCCTATTTGGCCCGCGAACTACCTCTTGATCTTCTTCCTTCTGCTCTCATCTCGTAAAGTATCTTCGGGTATCTTTCAGCATCCATGCGACTAAGGTGCCCATACCACTCTGTTTTAGACTGGTTGTTGGTCTAGCACGTCTCTTATGCTCTTGTTTCTTACTCGATCTCTTCTGGTTTTTTCCCAGTACTCTTCGCAGGTATTTCTTCTCCGATGCTGTTACCAAGACTCTGATCCATAGAGTATCGTGAGACTGAATATTGTTTTCTGTAGGTGTATTTTCGCTTCGACGCTTAGATCTTTTTTGCCTATCACTATGTTGTTTATTGGGTAATACAGTTTATTTGTTTTACAGAATGGTTATTATTATTATTTAATTGTACAGTCCTTATATCTCACGGGTCTGGGACCAAGGTAAGTATGTTGTTAATCTGTTTGATTATTTAAAATTCTTCTGGCGGTAGTGTATTATTATTATTACTATATTTTTATCACGGCCACAGCTGGTTCAAGGCCCATAACCAGTTTGCACCCAGCACATTAAAGTTATGTTCCATAATGAAATCTTGAATTACAGTATATGGTCAGTATTCTACATCTGGCGAAGGCATTTTTGATTCAGAACATTCTTTAGAATATGTGCTGAGCATCGAATTTTAGTATTTGTAAATTCGTTCGTTCTCCCGGGTAGTTCTTCTAACATCTTGCTTACTTATTTCTATAGATAGATCTCGTTATTTAAGTATTTTTTGCCTCTTCGTTGACACAATTTCTATCGCACGGTATTGAAACATCAACGACGGAACAAATTTCTCTACCCCTATCTCATATTACAAGGTCTGATCGATTGATATTTGTTTGTCTGTCAATTTGTATAGGACTAGTCTATAGTATTGTTGTATTTTCGATTGTTAGGACCGGTTCGGGCTCACTTGCTTGATACATCCCCTCTGAACTTGTTGCAAATTTGATAATGTAGTTATTTTGCAACCCGGTTATGCCTGTTTATATGTTTCCTAGCTGCAAGGTTTGGGCATCCTGATAGTATGTGATCCAGGGTTCCGGCAAATGGTTTGTAGATTCTACACTTGGTATTTCTATCTTCTCCAAGAATATAATTAGTAAGTAATTTGTTTTAAGCGCTTGATCTTGTGCTGCTACTATGAGACCCTCAGTTTCTTTTTTCAGCGCACTTCTACTCAACCATGCAATCGAAACTATCTGTATCTGTAAGTTTCTCGTCCAAGCTCCCCGCGTATTGTCCGTGCATCTATTTCTGTTTCCAGGTATTTTCTATGTTGTTACTTATAATTTTTGTTCGGTGTCTTTCTTTCCGAGCTTCTCTTGCATCTTCTATCATGTCTTCCTTCATTTGTGAATTCCTCAAAATAGACTTTTCGCTTGGTATGGTTTGATCATGTAACTTAACAATTCTCGTAAATGGGTCATTTGTGGATCCCGAACATGGTCAAGAGCTTACGGTTGTTCCTATCAAAGTCTTTTAGTTTCCTTAATTTCCATTGTACAATTCCAATACTACAAAAACTTCAAATGAGCCAATGGACAGTATTTAGTTTTTTACATTTAACTACGTTCTTAAAATGGTCCTCAGTATAGTTTTACACTCTTGTTTTAACTTATCCTTTATATTTTCGTGGTCTAATACATCACCTTCATCCGTGTGCAGATGTTTATGCGTTGTTCGTTATTCTAGATGTTTTATTTCTTGGCCTACAACTAACACAATCTTTTCGCCTTATCTGTACCTGCTCTTCTTAAAAACCACCTTAGCACATTTGACTAAGCCAAGACTTCATTCCATATGTGGACGACACCAATATGGTTGCATTAAATCAAGAAGATATGCAAACCTTGTTAGACAAAGTAAATGAAGAAAGTAAACGGCCTAAATATGAAGAAGACAACGTTTACGATAGCAAGCAAGAGGAAAGAGTTAAATGTGATACTCATGGTAGCAGGTAACAACATAAAGCGAGTACAGAAATACAGATACTTCGGTATATGGGAAAAGGAAGAATGCGGTAGTGACATGGAAGTCAAACAAGAACAGAAATGGCCAGAACCGGATTTAGAAAGATGTTATGTGATAAAGAACTCAGCATCGATCTACAAATGAAAGTATTTAACTGCTATATATGGCCAATATTACTGTATGGCTCAGAAGATCAAGAATAGAAGCTTTCGCAATGTGGGTCTTCCGACAAGTATTAAAAATCTCATGGATACAGCGTCGTACCAATGAGAAAGTCTTAAATAGAATAGAAAGAGATAGAGAACTTTTACTCACAGGGAAAGGAAGAAAAGTGGAAGAATAGCTGAGACACGTACAGAGACATGATAAATATGACCTACTACAAAATAATAATGGGAAAGATAGAAGGTATAAGAGGAGTGAAAAGAGGAAAGGCGTCATGGCTCAGAAACATACGGGAATGAACGGGGATCTCGAGAGTCTGTACCCTTTTTAACATGGCAAGAAACAGAGATGACAGCCAACCTTCACTAACTGGAGCGACACTTATAGAAGAAGCTGAATTTCGTTCTTCGCAATTTGTTTCAAGTCGTCCATATAACGTAAATGGTTGGTACCTATATTAGTTCCACGCACTTAATATTATTATTAAGTGCAGTGGTAACAATTTAAATACGAGCTCTAATAGTTTTCATGAAGCTAAACAATTATCTTCATTCAACGGAATCTAAAAGCAAACAGTTTAATATAACATTGATATGTGTGTCACGACAGAATTCCCTTTAAACCAGTCCAAAAATTGGTAAATCCCCAACCAATCTAGAAACTGAAACCGTAGGTGGTCCAATTCAGCCTCAATTGCTACGCTAACGACGCATTTTACATATTAATTACAATAACTAGGTTTCCATATTCAGAATTGGGCTCCTGAAGTGTAAAGCACCGAAGACGCGAGTTTCCAGGTTAATTAACAACCTTCGACCTTTGTTTCATATTTACTGGCCGCAATTGTACCTACAACTTTAAATAACGAAACAGCCCAAGGGAGAATAATTGGCCAGTAGGTGAACTAACAGAACTCGTTAATTAGACCATCACTGACCCCTACAATAAATAATTTAAACCATGTAATTAGCGAAGTTATTTGCAGGGGTCAGAGCAGATTTCCGTTTGTAAATCATCCTAAAAAGATTTTGAGCTATGTTAATTAAAAGTCTGCTGACGTAGCGTAATTCGGAGGAACTAAATAAAATATTTCTCTATTAATTAAAAGTTGCCAGTTGGCATAAGAGCAAACAGAATTTTTCCTGGAAAGTAGATTCTGTACTTTGTAGCTTATTATTCATATAATGAACAGTGTAGCGAGCATAATGAAAGAGAGGGAGAGGACATAATGGATCCTGTACAGTTGAATTAACCCAGTTTGTTAATGTAACTGCTACTGACCCCCTCATAAAGGACATAAAACCAGGTAATTAGTACATTCGTTCGGTAAGTGAATTAAATTCAGTAAAAATAATTACCAAGAATTGGACCAACCCATGCTTTAGCATATAGAATTTTGCTTAATTATTATTAATTGTATTACGATTTATCCCCTGTCGCATTATCATATTAGCTACTGATACTTCAGATTTCAATAATGAGGGTTCTGAAGCTATAATGACTATTTTATAGGAGTAATTAAGTAGCTATGTTACGTAACCATCATTGACCTTTGAAGCTCGATAATTACCGTATAGTGGAAAACTATCAGTTATTGAATTTCCTGGAACACTGGATATCACTGTCAGAGTAGTTAACGAAAAACATTTATTCCGACAATAATTCGGAAATTCGACAGCTTTTGTTCACAAATCAATGTTTCCCATCACAAAATCATATAAATTAAAATCTAATAATAAATAGACTGGGTATTGGAATTTTTAAATCAATTTACAAAATGTCATACAAAAATAATTCAACAAGGACAGTATTGGTTCCAAATTTTCAAAGCGATTTACATAAATCCTATTCATTTTAAAATGAATTATAACAGAAAGAAACGCCAACGAATTGTATTTTAAACCTGCTAAATATCAGGTTTTACTGTAGTTTATTAGTTTACCAGATTTGAATCTTTAAGGTTTCCTAATTATTTTTTTTTATTGTCAATATTACTCTATTTACAATCTGCTTGAGTTAGCATTAAGTAAATCACTTAGGCGAGCTGGTTGACAGGAAAAGCAAACGTCCATTGACGTCTCTTCGGCTATATCTTAATACATATGTGAAATTTTGGCTAATTAGTTAAAAATAGTTATTTGTAAAGGAATTCCCTACTAGACTTAAATTAACTAAATCTAAATGGTAAGTCCAATGTGTAGTGTCTTTTTAATCGGCGGTTTTGTTCACTGTTATCTAGCAAGTTTTTCACTATCACGTCTTTCACTGGTTTCATGTTGAGGTCGCTTTGGATATCTACATTCGTAACGTAGTATGGTGCACTGGTGATAGTTCGCAGCAATTTAGATTGAAATCTTTCCAATATTGCTATGTTCAAGTTTGATGCTGTTCCCCATTAACTGGATTCCATACACCCACACTGGTTTGAATATCACTTTATAGATTAATAACTTATTATCAAGAGAGAGCTGAGAATTTCTACCAAGGAGCCAGAAGTACTTTCTAAGTTTCAGGTTTAGCTGCAACGTTTTTTCCAAATGTGACTTCTCCAGGTAAGCCCCTTATCCAAATGCACACCTAAGTATTTGACTACATCACATTGTGGTATTGCTGTTCTATTCAGAGTAACTGGTGGGCATATGCCTCTACGTTTGGTGAATATTATTTGCGCAGATTTCGTCTCATTAATCTTGATATGCCATTTTTTTAACCACGTCTCCATGGATCGAAGACTTGTTTGGAGTTTTTGTGAGGCTATTTCTGGATCCTCGTCTGTAGCTAATACAGCAGTATCATCTGCGAAGGTGGCTATGAAGACATCCTCTCTGGTAGGCAAATCGGCTGTAAAAAGGAGATACAGCACTGGTCCCAAGACACTGCCTTGAGGCACACCTGACTTGATTGGAAACAGATTTGTTTGCTCTTCTTCGTGCTTAACCATGAAGTATCTCTCATGCAAGTATGATTTTAGTATAAGGTAAAAGTTATGCGGCAGATGCTGTTTTAGCTTGTACAAGAGGCCCTTATGCCATACCTTGTCGAAAGCCTGGCTTACATCAATACAAGCAGCTGTACAATATTTTTTTTCTTCAAATGTATTGTTTACAATATTTACAACTCGGTGGATCTGCTCTATCGTGGAATGTTGTTTCCTAAAACCAAACTGGTAATCAGGTATCAGTTTATTTTCTGTTAGGATTGGCACTAGTCTCTTAAGCAACAATTTTTCAAAAAGTTTCGATATCGATTCGATGATCGGTAAGAGGCTTATTGGTCTATAAGAGCTAGCTTCGTTAGGCGGTTTTCCGGGTTTTTGTATGAGTATAATTATACTCCTAATTAATTAATTTGAAATTATGCATGTGGAAACCTTCCTCTCTTGGTAAATAATGTAGTTCGTTTTCATGGCAACGTCAAGATTCCTATCCCACCTAGCTTATCCCGGCTCAGCACATTTTGTGATGTTCACGGATGTAACATGCCCCACCCTTAAAAAACCCCATGCCCCAACTATAACTAAGTCACCACAAACACCCTGGTAGAGCGCAGTGCTCAGGATTCGAACCTGAGCGGCTTTGGTAGAATAACTCCGAAGGCAACCCGATGGCCATTACTCTGCCGCAGTCCTCTATGGAATTTCTAAGTTGTTAGTTGTATAATAAATATTTATTTAAAGTTCATTTAAACATCATTTATCTAAAACTAATTCGAAGTTTATATTTTGATTTTTGAGTTTCAATAGTATGCAGGAAGTACTTAAACAAAAATATGAATTATAATTTTATTATTTCAATGAGAACAAATACTCTGGAAATATAGATTTCAAGCCAACGGCACTTAAAAATTATCTAATACATTAAAATGACTAATATATACAAAAAAAGTAAATAGTTTCATACATACAGGGTGTCAATTTGAAAGCGTAGAATGTGTAAGTAAAAAAGGTATTGAACATTTCTAAAAACCGTTTCTACAACATGGAGCATAAATCATCATGACTCGTAAGATAATGTTCTCCATTCAACTTCTTAGGCTATAGCTACCCCTACAAAAAATTTTCAATTGGCATCACACACCTCGTGATACCTCATTGAAAAGCTCTTACAAAATGCTATTCAATAATAGTGAACATTTTTTTCATAATTTGTTTCAGAGAAATTAAGAAATAAAACCTAAATGTTAACTGTTTCTCGCGTTACTTCTTTGAAATTCATATTTACATTTTTAAAAATAATAGCCTGGGCTATTTTCCTGACATGTCGAAAGAAGCTCAAATCTTAGTGTTTCACAAACCAGGTAAACCTCTTAACACTCCAACAGGATATCGGCCGATAAGCCTTCTCTCATCCATATCCAAATTATTCGAACGAATAATACAATCGAGACTAACGAAACATCTTAAAACAAAAACTTACTTCCGCCCTTTCAATTTGGGTTCAAAAGTGGTCACTCAACCAATCACCAGCTTCTCCGAATTTCAGAAGTAATTGAACGGGGATTTGAGAACAAACAGCATACTGCAGTTGCCTTCCTAGATGTCGCACAGGCATTTGATCGTGTATGGACAAATGGTTTACGCTTTAAAATGCAGAAAATGAAAATACCTTCATATCTTCAAGATGTAATAACATCATTCTTAACAAATAGAAGATTCAAAGTTCGCATTGGAACGTCGCTCTCCACAACTAGGAACATAAATGCGGGAGTTCCACAAGGATCTATTTTGGGACCCGTGCTATACAATATCTTCATGTTTGATATCCCGAAACCAGCAGATGCAGAAATGGCTATGTATACAGACGACACTGCAGTTATCACACAAGACAGTGATATAATAACTGCTCAGATAAAATTGCAACGAAGCGCTGACGAAATAACGAAATGGTTTACAAAATGGTGTACTAAAATAAATCCTGACAAGTGCGAAACTAAAATATTTACGTTACGGCGACCTGTTGACCCACCAAATATAATAATTAATAACAAAGAAATCATCTGGAACCCGAAAGATAAGGCAGTTAGATACCTTGGCCTCTATATGGACAGGAAACTTACATGGAGTTTTCATGTGAATAAAAAATTAACAGAATGCTACGCAAGACCAGGTATGCTGTACCCATTAATTAATAAAAAATCTTCCCTCAGAATACAGTGTGGAAAATTACTTTACACGGCGCTTCTTCGACCAATAATCACATATGGTTGCAATGTATGGGGTGCAACATCCAAAACAAACTTTAAGAAAATCCAAACACTACAGAACAAGACACTGCGTATGATTATTAGTGCTCCATGGTATGTGAGAAATAAACAAATACACCGCGAATTAGATATGCCTACTATCGAAAGTTTTGTGTACAAATCCTCTGAACATTTTTACCAAAACCTACACAAGTGCAGCGGAGCTATCCACTATGGCATTGGTCAACGTTCAATTCATACCAGGCTCAAGAGAAAACTTCCTAGTGACTTATTACCGCCAAGACCTAACGACTCAGATATCAGCGATTCCGATTAATAGTGCTCACTAAGTGTCATACTCATAAACGTTAAAACCAATAGTGACAGAGGAGCTGCAGAAGCCGACCTCAATAAAGCTATGTATGTGAAAATGTTTAATAATTAACACTGCCATGTATAGCATGTGTATGCTGATCTGGCAATAAATTATTTATTAAAAAAAAAAAAAAAATAACAATAATCACAATTTCAATGATTTTCATTTCAGCTTTATACGTATTTTGACATTTTGCATGTCATTTTCAAAAGCAACTGAAGATATACGCAATTGTAGCTGTGGTACCAGCACACTGGATCTTGTTTTATAACTTGGCTCTGGTCTTGTACAACAAAGGTTCCAATAGCCGGGAATGTATGAGTTCATTTTGTTCATTCATTAAAATTGTATTTTTTAAAGTGCGTTTGTGAATTTGACAGGCCTCGGGTATATCCGATTTATGTTTATCATCACAGAAGTGTCAAAATGTTAGATTTTTCTGGGTGTTTGTATTTCTATGAGCGTATGTGTTATTTCTATCTGGTATCAACATTTTTAGTTGCCTGGCTCACGTATACGGAATTACGCTATGAACAGTTTAATTTGTAAACCCTGATTTTAACAAATCGTTAGTTCTGTCTTTTGCGTTGAATAAGGTGTAGAAAGTTTTTTTTTTTTTTTGGTATTTTACAAATTACTTTAAATGTACTTTTTTTTATTACAATTTTCTCCGTTATATCACCCAAATATGAAATTGAATAACGAAGAACACCACCAAGAACGCTAAACTTAGATTGTTGATAGTTAGCAAATATAAAATTTAGCAAATACACAGTACAGAAACACAAATGGTGTAGTGATCAGTCCCTCTCTGTCAACCCCTTGAAGACAGAACTGGTACTTTTCACGAAGTAAAGAACCCTTACGTACACCTTTACTATTTGACACTTCTTTCAGCTTTTCATATAATGTCAAATATCTGGGAGTTATTTTTGACAAATAGCTGAATTGAGAGAAACATATGAAAACTAAACCGAAAAAGCATGCGCTATAACGCTATAGGTAAATCCTGGGGACTTTCCCAGAATTACGTTGTGGCTGTATATTGCCGTGATGAGACCTATGCTATGTTATGGAGCACTTGTATGGTGGTCCAGGGTCAGACAAGTTACGGCAGCAACCAAACTAGGACATGTACAACGTCTTGCCTGTTTTAGTTCTATAGCTGCTATACGTTCAACCCCTACGGCCGCCTTAGAGCTGATCTTATGCCTTCCACCACTCGACCTATTTGTGGAGGAAGTAGCTGTGAGGACGGCTTTGAGGGACCATAATGGTTTGTGGCACACAGCAGGCATAGAAGGCAGACATACCCGCATCCTGGATGAGGCAGTCGTCAAGATTTCTCTTCTAGACACAATGGTAGCCTATCTACCTCCACAATATGCCTTCAATAGACACTTCAGCATTTATGCCAATGCTGAGCCAACCCAGCATATGGATATATTCATTTTTACCGACGGATCTAAAACAAGGCGTGGAACGGGTGCCGGAGCCTTCTCCGATGACCTAAACCTACGCCACAATATACCACTAGTCAAAATTGCTACTGTCTTCCAAGCGGAGGTAGTGGAAATAATGCATGGTGCAAATACAATTCTTGAACGACAGATCAAGAACCAACGTATTGGTATCTCCAGTGACAGCAGAGCCGATTTACTAGCCCTGGGTAGATGTAAAATTACCTCAGGAGTGGTACTGCAGTGCCGTGAAGCTCTCGACGATATCTCAAAAGATAATGTCATTTCCCTTATATGGGTGAAAGGACATGACGGATACTACGGCGATGAGGAGGCTGATGAGATTGCGAGACTGGTCTCCAAATAACCTCTTTGGGAACCAGAACCCGTTATTCCTATATCCCTGAGGACATTAAGCTTTATACTATACAAGAAACCCTAAAAAACTTCAGACGAAGATGGGTAAATACTGAAAGTTGTCGTCATGCAAGGGCTGCTATTACTGCACCCTCGCCAAAGACAGCCAAATATTGTGTGCAACTGTCGCGAAAGAATCTGCGATTAGTTGTAGGTATCTTATCTGGATACTGCACCGTAAATCAAGGACAGGAGTGCCAGGGAATCATCCGTCGAAAGGCAGGATGCAAGACATTTCTTGCATTGCGTAAATGCGCGCGCATTTTTGATTCGAATGATTAATTCGAATGAAAAGCTCGATTATGCCCATCACTAATGCACATCAAAATATTAAGTAAAAAATTATTCCCCATTCATTAATAAGTTGTCCAATTTAGGTTTACCATCACCATGCAAACTAGTTAGTTTCGATGTCACAATATGTTTTCACAAATACCTCCTCAAGAGTGTGTTCCTTTGTTAAATAATATTTTTATCAACGAAAATATTGAATTAACGAAAGGAAATAAGTTGATTCAATTATTAGAACCTTACATCAATCAAAATTATTTTATTTTTAATGTTCAAATTTATCTTCAGAAAGAAGGTGTACCAATGGGAAGTCCAATTTTATCACTTTTAGCTAATATATTTATGAAACATTTAGAGGATCCAATTTTTCATTCAAATCAATCTTCGATAAATTATATTCTTCGTTACGATGATGGTGTTTTAGCATGTTTTAATACTTGGAAATGTATAACGGTATTGAGTTTCATATAATTTTTAAGTTCACGTGTGTTTTGCTTTATTCTTAAAGTTTGTGTTTCTGTATTGTGTATTTTTAAGTTTCTAATTTGCTAATTAATTCCCTGTTATTGGAAGTTTTGGAATAGAAGACCAGAGCCAAGATCGAAAACAACATCTAGTGTACTGCTGCCAAATGTTCTTTTGAAAATGACATGAAAAATGTCGAAATAAAGGTTTAGAACCAATTATTGTAATTCAAATTTAATAATATTAGATTCAAAATGATTTTCATTATACTCAGTAGTAGTAGTAGAATCTATGCAAATTCTCTTCGAACATTTTGGAAGGTTTGTGGCGGTCCTGCTTGGCACTCCTGCACTATTCCCTATCGCAGTTGCGCAGTGGACTAAAGTTGGGATTTGTTGACAACAGATCTGGAGATATTTAAGACCAATTTGTTTTTCCGAAACGAATCAGTTAAAAAACAACTATTATTGAATAGCATTTTGTAAAAGCATTTCAATGAGATATTACAAGGTGGGTTTAATCATTTGACACTTTTTGTTGCGGTAGCTATAGCTTAAGAGGTTGAATGGAGAACGTTACCTTATGAGTCGTGATGATACGCTTTCCATGTTGTGAAAATCGTTTCTAGAAATTTTCAATTCCTCTTTTATTTCTAGAGATATAACACACAGTACGTTATCAAATTAACGCCCTGTAGATGTACATACATACTATTAACGACGATATTTCAGCTAATTTATTTTAGTTCCTGTTGATGGTAATCTCGTACATGCTTAGCTACGGTCGACTAGAGTCCTAGTAGGACTCTACGGTTGACTAGTGGAGGAGGTTGGTGTGCTGGATTTCTATTGGTTGGTGCTGGTTGGTTAGCTACGCCCATGCTTGTTGTTTGTGGTGGTGCATAATCTTCGGCTGTCATTGTTTGTTATTTTAACGCCCTTTTCCAAGAGTTAACCTAGTGTCACGAGCAGACGGAGACTCCTCCGCCAGTCAGCCATGGCTAAGAGGAACCCTATAAATAGCGGATCCGACAGTCCAGCACTCATTACGCTTTGATAATCCTACGGTTAGCAAAACGTCAGCAATCAATTCCACGAAAACGCGATCCAAGCCCGAAGAAATGACTTTATTAGACACAAACCGCGGAAGCCTGCCACTTCACATTGGGGAACGTGTTTGGACCAGGAAATCATGGTAGCATTTTGAGAATAAGAAGAAACCAGGAAGTAAAAGAATTATACAATCAACCTAATATTGTTGCAATAATAAAAAATCATCGTTTAGCGTGGTTGACCCACGTAGGTACAGAGAATGCAACATGGAAGAGTGCCTAAAATAGCATACGAAAGTAGGGTTGCCAGACGTCCCGATTTTCCGAGATTGTCCCGAATTTGGGGCCTCAAATCCTTGTGTCCCGATAAGAGGATTTGGGACCGTCGGATATCCTAGTTTATTAAAACTAGTAAAAAAATCTGAAAACTGAAGTTTATAATAAATATGTATTGATGATACTATCTTGTTATTGATCGTACCAAATTTGAATCTATGGTTGCCTAACCTGTGACTAGTTTTATTAATGGGTTGGTTAAGTTAAGAAGCTCAGAAAGGGGGAGGTGGGAAGTGGTGCGATCGCCCATACAGAATTTCTATCTTCACTGAAAGTACCTTTAAATTTGGCTTCTTCAAATTAATTTTTTAATTTTCTTTAGACTCCCGTCTAGCCTGGGGGTAGGATATACAGGTCCCCCTTTTGTCCTCGTTATGATATTCTCAAATTTGACAACCCTATACGAGAGAAAACAAGAAGGAAAATGTTTAATATGAAGACGCAGAAAGCGGTGGAGCGAATCCGTAGAGGAGGATTTAAAATCTTTAAGAATAAAAGCGGAAGACAGGAAGCAATGGCAGACTATTGTGAAGCACACCAAGACTCTTAAAAGGGCTGTCACATCAAGAAAACGAAGAATCTAGCACGTCTTTCGATCAAAATTGTTTTGCAACTTAACTTTCAAAACATCTTACAAACACATTATTAAATACATAATATCACGCCAAAATCACTTGAAGAAATTCCAGCAACCAATCAGGAACAAAACGAAATCAACCAATTGTTGTTTACATGAACAGCTATCACTGTACACAAGAAACACAATACAGTAAACTACACAAACGCAAAAATTAACCCCTAAAATGTTCGTTATATCCAGAATCTCGTTGTAATCGAGCTCATGTTAACCGAGTTCAATATAATATCACTGAAACTGCTGCTAATTGATTGTGAGAAGTGTTTAGAGGAAATCCTAGTCCTTTGAAGTTTTCTTAGATTGGAAACCACTTGATGCATAAAATTATAAAACGGAGTTCATGAACAGGTTCGGGAAATAAATTAGTTTCCTAGTAAAGTTTAATTTTAAACGCGATCTTCACAGAACTTTGACTTCATAGATCTGAGAAGCATTCAAGCGGATAAATTTCCGTAAACTAAGAGACCCTTGAAAATTAAACCAGAACGACAAGAAAAGCGATTTTTTTCCATAATTCCGGCTGATTCATAGAAAAATTATTTCGTATTGAATTGAATTATGCCATTTTGATGTAAAGAACTAAAATGATGTTTTCCTTGTGTGGGATATTTAGCGTAGGAAAAGCTTACAAATTTAAAATTTCTTTTTCATACAAAATTACCAACCAAATTGGAAAATAATGTAACATTTTTCGAAGAGTAATAGCAGCAACCTTGAATAAAATGTGACGAAATAATTACACTACCGAAGATGAATTTTCATGGAATATTGCATTTTAAATGCAATACAAAGCTTGTAAATTTGAGCGTGTAGTTTCAGTTTAATACAAGATAAGAGCAGAGGAAGATGACTAAATAATTCACTTGGCAGCCGAGAAAATGTAGGGCATTTTTGAATTTAATTTTCAACAACTTTTCACATTAGTTTTCAGGTTTTTGCTTCTATAATAGAAACTTTGAATAGAAAATAACCTGAAACCTGCAAAGTTCGAAATTCACGATACAAAAATAAAAGATGATTGTTAAAGTTCTCTATAATTCAGAAAGATACCTTGTACCATAACTAAGGAACAAGTTAAAAAATAAATTTCTAACATGAAAACCCGAAACCTTTAATAATGAAAAAGACGAAAAACAAATTTCCTTTCTGGTAATAACTCTTATGTTTAGGATTCCAAACTTCTTCGAGGTTAGCTATAACTTTTCTCTTGTTTCATAGATTACAACTCTTACATTTAATATTTAATGTAACATGCTTAAGCAACTCTTTTTATAGCCCTTATGTGATAACGTACACCACTTACATGCATTTTTAAACCTATTACTGAAAATTTATTCAGCAAATGCAGTTATTTAGCGGATAATAAAGACATTATTTTTACCTGTCGGGAAATAACTATTCGTCGTATGGACATGCTATAAAGTACTTCACACATAATATAAATGTGATGAAATACAAAATAGATCGTCTTGTAGTATAGACAATGTTGCCAACAGCACCGCAAACATGGTATTATACAGTCCATAATAATAAACTATTTAAATCGACGAGCAATTATATTTGTTTTCCTGTCCCGGTTAGAACTACCTACCTAAACATTGCAAAGTAGACTGCAGCCAATGTAAAGGAAATACGTATAATATACAACAAAATAAAATTAGTAATAGAATCCTGACATTGTTCTAATTGTGAGTAAATTACATTATTCTTGATATTGAGGCTACGTGCATTATGTTCCGCAATTTAGCTCCTATGACAATAGAAAACGCTAATTTTAGGTTATCTTGGCCACTTCAGTAACTGTGGCAGTATGGCTGTGCTCCATTAATAGGTATGGCGGTTACTTGTGAAAGTGTTTATATACTGTATGTATCTTACGTTTCTCTGAAATGGATATTTGTGCAATTAAACATAAGTTTCTATCCCTTTTATTTGCGAAAGTATTTTGAAAATATATAAATGATATATACCATAATTAGAAAATGACCAAAGGACTGTTTTTGGGCTTTCCCACACTTGCAATCATGCTCTGTATACAGGTTGGTAGTAAATTAGCTGATGTTAATTCATTGAAAAGCGACTTGTTTATTTATTCAGTCGTACGGCTGTGTTTCATTAATATGTGTGGTAGTTACTTGTGACAGAGTATACACTATATGTGTATATATATACATATGAGTGTGTGTGTGTCTATCTTACGTTTTTCTGAAACGGTTATTTTTCCAATTAACCATACGTTTTCATCTCTTTTATTTACAAGCATTTTGAAAATGTATATATGATGTATACCAGAATAAGAAAATAATCAAAAGACTACTTCTGGAGCTTCCCATACTTGCAATCATAATTTCTATACAGGTTTGTAGTCATTCAATCCATATTAATTAATAGACATGCGACTTGCTTTTATGTATTTACTCGTATAGCAGTACTCCATTAATGGTATGGTGGTATTTGCGACTATATGTATCTTACATTTCTTTCCAACGGTTATTTTCTTAACTAAACATACTTTTCTATAACTTCTATTTACTCGTATAAAAGTATTTTGGATATATATATATACAGGGTGTCTCAGAAACAATGGGCCAGCGTTTAGTCATAGATTCTTTAGGTTAAAATAAACCGATTAAACCTAATATACCTTAGGCAGAAAGTTCTTCCTTAAGAAGTTATAGGGCCTTAAAGTTCAATGGTTTTGATTTTTTTCTGTTTTATTGTAATTTCCAC
>JABXWE010022092.1:0-33681 GCA_014611495.1 Limonius californicus | reverse complement strand
ATCCCGCTTCCGCAATATTAATGTAATAAATTACATGGAAACATTTGCATGGTGGTAATCCGAACTTTTACTTTAAAGTTTTAAGGGGATATTAAGTAGAATTCGATTGTATTTTAATGAAAACAGATAAATTAATTATTGCAACTGCAATAGACTGTAAAACTCATACTAAATTAATCACTTATTATTAAATTTAATTACATAAAACCTACTATATTTTTTTGCTGATATTTTGAATACTGAAAGTATATTTATCAGAAAACTGGCAAAAATAGCTTAATATTCGTCAGATTTATATCTTATAACCTGAATATTCACGACTAATCATAAAATTACCCATTTTTGAGTAATTGCAGAGTCACAGAGCAATCTAGAATAATAAAAATTTTTAAAACTAAGAACAGTAACATTTTCTTATATGTCCCAATGTAACAGTTTCCAATTACTACAATAGTTTAGTACTTTAATATTAAATATTTATACTAGAATGGGATTAAGTACCAAAAATATGTGTAAAACCATACAAAATTTCTTTGAAAAAGAATACTTTATTTATTCGTACAAGTATCAACAAAAGCTGTATTTGACAGGTATAAATTGCTATATACAAAGTCTAACTGCGGATTGAACAATATGAATGAAGGAACATATTTTTTCAGGATTTACGCCTTCAAGCTACTTTCCTGAATCCAAATTTCTTGTGGGGAGCTTCCCCAACTACAAATGTTTGCATGCCTTTTAAAAGTTATATGTTATCTGTAAAGAGCGGATAATATACAGGACAAAATTGAAATATATGCGCATATATATGCAGAGATTTTTTTGGAAAATATGCATATACTTGGGCCATATATGCAGCAAAATATACAAAAGTAACAAGAATTATTAATGAAAGTTGTAAACTCAAGTATAATAATTTTTATTGGACAAAATCAACCAATACATACACTAAGAACTATTTCTAAAAATAATTTATGATTAGAAGTTGTTCGAAATATTCTAACAAGAAATTATGCCTTCTATCTGAAAACATATGTTTATAAATAGAAAAGCTTCTTTCTACGGCGACAAAAGTAATGGACGCATTTTTTTAACTTAACACTGAATTCCAAATTAAACTGAAGTTATTATCTCTTACTATTTCACCTCTAAGAACTTGGTGACTTTGTTTTAAATTCAGAAACCCCTCATTTTTTTGTATAATACTATTAAATTTTTGATATATGAGATCACCTATTTCACCCTTAACTTTCTTACACAATCTATCAAATTCGTCTCTGAAAAAGACATCCCTTGAGTTTTTAATTTCCGAATGGAGTTTGAAACGAAGCTATAGTTTGATTCAATAAAACAAAGACGTTGAGGCAATTCTGCCGATTACACTAAATTTTTACAATTATCCAAAACGGCGCTTGAATCAGTTATTTGAAGAATTACATCTTTAATACCTTCAAACTTATTGGCGTAAAAAATTGCTGCTTCTAACCATGTACCCCATCTTGTGATTATCGGTTCGGGAGGCAATGGAACATTTGCAAGTCGCTCCGTATAAAAGTGGACTCTCAAGGGGGCTTTTAAAATATTTTTTTACGTTACTAATTAATTCGTTAACATGGGGAAATTGATTCCTAATAGTTTCGGCTACACGATTTAAACCGTGAGCTAAGCAAGTTACATTAATGATGTTTTTGTAAAAAAATTTTAAATTTGGGCTGCTCTTGTCATGTAAGAGGCAGCGTCGGACAACATGAGTAAAATTTTCTCACAAGGTACACCTTCGGATAAAAAAATTTGGCAAACCTTCCTGCACATATCGGGCAATTGTTAAATTATTTGTTTGTTAAAGTTGTTTGGAAACTATTAAATTTGATTTGCTTAAAATGTCTTCATGTAGAATTCCTATCAATAAATGGGCAATGTAACGGCCACATTTGTCCGTACTTTTATCTACGATTGTATAAACAAAATTACTACCCACTAATTGTCTAATTTCAGACATTGTTTCATTGTAACAAGAATTTACATAATTATTTCGTAAAGTGCTCTCGTCGAGTACATTTTCTTGACAAAATTTTTGTAACAACAATTTTAAATCAACATTATTTAATTTCGATAACGGTATATTCGACGAAATTAATGCCTTACATAACTCCTTATTAAATTCTTCTTGCTCCGATCTTTTGGAACTCATCTCTGAACATTGAGTCATGGTTTGCTGAGAACAATTGCTTCGCTTCCATTTTTCACATTTTGCAATATGTGAAGGAGTTTTAGTGTGCTGGTCTACCAAGGATTTGTTCTCAGAAGACACCTGCAACGACAATAATTAAATATTAATATAAGAACTTTTGATACTCGTTAAAAACAAAAACAAACACTACCTTCCCTGTCACGACTTTGTTTTAGTTACGTACATAATAATATGAAAAATAATTTTAATTCATATATAAAAATTATTTAACGTGCCAGTTTCCTGCTAGCTCGACAAAATATTTTATCGTCATCCATTACTAGTTCTGGATATGGTTGAATCCATGAAGCAATCTTGTTCGATTTACTCATTGTAGGTAATATGTATAATATTCGCAAGAGATCAACACTATCGGAGTACCAGACACTTTGTAACGACGAGAGAAGATTCTATTATAGGGTTACTCAATGAGAGAAAATACTTTGCAAACTACAAACAAAATGTAGGTATGTATCCCACTCAATATCCACCCTCCATTGGGAAACAAGTAATAAAATGGATTAGGTCGGTACTTCAAACTTTCGGGAATTCCAGGCACAGGTCATTAGCTGTCCAGCTGTGAATTGTCGGTAATCTGTGTGCACTACTCGGAATTTCATAATCTTGTTTTGACCACTTGACGAAAATTTACAAACGGTAATGCGAAAATATGCAAGTTTATGCAACTTTTGCAAAAATATGCAGCGAATGCCCAAATATGCAATATATGCAATCATTAATTAGCGTTAATTAACTCTTATCAGTGTAATTCGTCCACATAATTGACTATAGTCAAAGATACGCAAATATTAAAATATACATATGTACTTTGCATAATCCTCTCTTTAGTTATATGGATGTCGAAATACGTGTAAAACTCAAATAGAACCTGTTGATATTGTCTCTGATATTTTGAACTATTAATATAAATTTCAACGAAGCAACACAATAAACAATTAACATATATGTATATTTAATTTTCTATATCTATTCTTCCATCTTCTAACTGAAATTGTGACGTTACAATAACATGTTACAATAATAAAATAGGTATTTATCAATTAATAATCTTATTATATGCGGTATTAAATTTACAATGACCTATACAAATTGTTTTCTTATTACTATTTGATAGTAGAAGTAGCGGCATAATTAAATAAATAATTTGAACTAATGAATGTGTAGGAATCCAAGACTTCTGCTTTATTAGATAGTCGTTGTGTTCACGGCTCTACAAAACTCCAGAAAGCCTCCTTTTTTCTGAAGTATTAAAAACTTCTTGAATTAATGAATAGTTTAAAATAATCTCTATAATGAAATATCAATAATGGTAACTATTGGCAATGATACTGTATGATCAACAAAATTTTCGATAATTATCGACGGCGGAAAACAGTAGTTTGTCTTTAATTAAATCATACAGTTTATAATGCTTAACTGCAATTATTAAATAGCTATGAAAGCTTAATTCTTCAGTTACTGCAATTATATATTATATATTTATATATTTGTATTTCAATGGGTAAATTAACATTTCTAGGTATTGTCATCATCCTATATGTTTGTCTCACCATATAATAATTAGTATTTGAATTGCTTGACAAACCTGGACGCATACCGTATAAGTTTTATCAAGATATTTAATAAATAGAACTACATACCTTCGCTGCTTTGAAAAGAACTAGCTATGATTACATTGGAGTTTATGCCACTTACATAACATACGAGCCCAAAATTATACTAGTTCGATCGTTTATAATTTTTGCGTTTTAGCTCAAAATAAATAATAGAAACATAGAACAAGCCAACGCAATGCTAAGTTTATTATACTCCGATTAAAAACAATTAATTTACGTGTTTCCGTTCCAAAATACCACGGATTATTCCACTTTAGTGAAAAACGAACTAGACTGAATGTTTGAAGCAAGATTATAACGGTTTACCCTAAATAATAGTATATTATACATCAAGGGAGAGAAATGCATGATTTTTCCGCAGGTGTAATTTTTAGCCAGAGAGCTTCGTCCTACACCTAGATACAAATTACACCTTAGGAAAAATCATACACTTATCTCCGTTGTTGTAATATGTAAACCATTATAGTTTAGCTTCAAACATTCAGTATAGTTCGTGCTTCCCTTTATTAAAATATTCTGTGGTATTTCGGAATGGAAACACGCGAATTAATTGTTTTTAATCGAAGTATAATAAACTTAACATTGGGTTTGTTCTATGTTTATAATATTTATTCTGAGCTAAAACGCAAAAAATATGAACGGGCGAACTAGTATGATTTTGGACTCTTATAACAGAATCCAATTTAAATACATAATTTTGTAAAAAAACAGCCGAATGAAGTTAAGAAGATGTACCTTGCTTGTATCATACGTTTTGCCCCACATTAGATGCCGTATCCTTAAGCATTTATAGGCATTTCCAGTAACTTAAAAGTTAGCTTAGAAATTATTAGGTGTATATTTTATAAATATCCCTATTCATTAAAGCAAATGAAAACATGACAAACAAAGACAAGCACGAAAATGTTTTCGTATGTGTGCATTTGGTATTATTAACTGACTCGAACAAAATTATAATATTAATTCTCTTTTGATTTCAGGTACACTGGGCACAGCAGCAGCATGGAAAGCAGAGGAGAAAGAGGGATTACGAAGTAGCTTCCATTTCTCCGTTCGCACAATATCTAAGCGCGGTGGCCCCAGCTGCAAGACACGGCCACCCCCGTTACAGGGCTGTTTCTTCCAGGGCCTTCCCGGATCCTCTCTTCAAAGAACAATGGTACCTGGTAAGTAACAATTTACGCACATTCCATTTTCCTTCATAATAGAAACAGACAATCAAAGCAAAGTATAAGCGAACGCGTCTTTGCGCCTCCTGGAAGAATAATGCATGAGTCCTGTTTTATTGAACTTTATAAAGGGAATTTGCAATAGACGTTTTCTCTAATGGAATTCTAAAAGTTGATTCGTGAAATGATTGGTTTTGACTTCTGTGTAGCGGGAATTGCAAATCGCTGTAGATCACCTTTATCTCGTTGATTGCTTTCGAGAGTTGTTTGTATTGAATGTCTTTGTTAAAGGTTACCAAGCACATTTGAAACTGTTAAAAGCTCCGATATTATCGGAAAGACTTTATATTTAGTTAAACTCGGTACAGTAAATGCTACTCTTTTCTGATAAAATGGCAGATAAGGGAACCTGCGAAAAATTTGCTTTGCACAAGTACTAAACTTTTGCATTGAGCTAGGAACCCAAAAAGTTTTACTTTAACAACTAGATGAAGTATTCCAGTAGGAACTGAATTATCCAATCCAAAACAAAAGGATCCTACGTTGTGTTCCTTTGATGTAGTATTTCAAAGCATGTACCTTATATTTAAGCTTGGGTTAGATATCTAGCATATTATATGTTTCTCTGAACATTTTCCCGGGGAAATATTTTAGTTAAAATCGGTGCTGCTCTTAAACGTTAGTAGAAATCTACTATCGGTGGTGGTTGGAACGTAGAAAGGACATGTCAAAAGGATTCATGGATGTTATGATAGCAAGGAATGTAGCTGTCATACAATTTATTTAATCTATCATTATGAGGACGTTTGTGTTCTTCCCTGTCAAAATGAAAAATGTCACAAATTAGAAGAAGTCAGTCTGGATGGAAAGGCAATCCTGGCTGGACACTGAAATACTGGACGTTGAATCGATGTGAAAGTAATGTATATATCTGTGTTCCTAATATTATAATAGAAGTAGGTAGTATTTACGATTAAGCATTGTATACAAATGCGTTCGACAGTAAATTGCGAAGAACAGTAAATTTTAGAAGGCGGCTAAATGTTTACAAGTGCGTGTTTCGTAGGCTATTGTTATAAATTTCAAATTCGGGGTCACTCTTGATAGTGCTGCATTTGGGAGATAAACAATTTTGGATACTGCACCTTTGCTGTAGTAAATTGATATTTAGTTACCTAGCTCTCGAATTAGCTGGGCAAAAGGGGCAAATGTATGGTGATATAAACGTATGGATGAAAAAGTATATACAGTACTTCCCAAAAGTAACGGATAAATTCTATAAAATCGTTGAGAAAAATATTTCATAAAAATACTCGGACACGTCGATTTTTATTTTTAAATTATCATTTAGAGATGTAATTTTCAACCCCCCACCCCTCAACCCCTAAGCCCTAGCAACTCCAACTTTAAAATTTCAAATAGCAAAGTACCCCTTATGATACCTCATCTGATAGCTTTCTTTATGCTGAATCGGTTGATAAATAACGGGGATATTTACCAAAATGTATTCAAATGAAAGTGCCATTATTCGAGCAGGCGTTGATACGGTTGAAGCAATGAGTGATAAAAACAATTGAAATTGATCGTTTTCAGTACGTTTTAATGCGTTTATGTAGTATTTTAAAGTTCGGAAGAAAAAAAATTTTTTTTATGAGAAAAGATTTTTTTTTATGAAAAAAAAAATTATTTTTCTTAATTTCTCAAAACCCGTCGCAATGTTTACAGGACGTACTGAGAACATAAACTTCAATTGTTTTTACCACACATTGCTAAAACCGTATCAACGCCTGCTCGAATATTGCTACTTTCATTTGAATACATTTTGTTAAATATCTCCGTAATTTATCAACCGATTTTGAAAAACCTTTTTTTGTTGTATTCAGCATAAAGAAAGCTATCAGATGAGGTATCATAAGGGGTACTTTGCTATTTGAAATTTTAAAGTTGGAGTTGCTACGGCTTGGGGTTTGAGGGGTGGGGGGTTGAAAATTACATCTATAAATGACAATTTAAAAATAAAAATCGACTTGTGCGAGCATTTTTATGAAATATTTTTCTCAACGATTTTATAGAATTTATCCGTTACTTTTGGGAAGCACTGTATACATACACACACAATATTAGTCGTAAAGTGTCCTCGCCCCCCTACTAACTTTTGAACGACTTGATATTTCTTCACAAAATTTGGTGTGCTTCAATGTGTGGCTAAATAGTTTTTAGCCTATATGTAAATTTTATAACTGTCGAAATGGCGGCTAGGCGCCGTCTTGGAACTATTTTTTTAAGACAATGGGATTGAGTGACACCTCATTTGAAAGGTATTTTAATTCTGCGTCTGATCCTTGAGTTTCATACAAAAATATTCATGCGGAAAAAATGACAGATTGAAAATATAACGTTTATGGAAAATCGAGGCCCCCGGAAAATTTTGCGATTTGCGGTCCGGAAATGTTGTTGGTCTTATCGAGGACAACAACTTTCCCTTATGGCACTTTCCCGTAGTACGTACCGTTCGGCCGCCAGGGGCATCCAAAGTCGAAACACGAATCGACGTCCAGCACGTGTCCACGTCATTGCAGCGGGTCGGTGGCGTGCTCAATCTGTTCGCGTAAGTACGGCGCATCGACGGGCGGCGAAGGCGGTTCTAACATCCCTGAAGGGGGCGCGGGGGACGCCGGCTAAGTTTTTATGCCGATTTCTACGTTTTGTTTCGACGTTTCGGCCTCCCCCGCGCTCCCTTCGGGGATATGCGACCGAGCCGCTGCGATTACGTGAACACAAGCTGAACTTCGATTCGTGTGTCGACTTTGGACGCCCCTGGCAGCCGAACGGTACGAGCTACGGGAAAGTACCATAAGGAAAAGTTGTTGTCCTCGACGAGGCCAACAATATATCCGGACCGCAAATCGCAAAATTTTCCGGGGGCCTTCTTTTTTCCATAAACGTGTTATTTTCAATCATCTGTCATTTTTTTCTGGATGAATATTTTTTTATGAAACTCAAGGATCGGGCGCAGAATTAAAATACGCGGACCCCCATTGTCATTCAAAAATAGTTCAAGATGGCGCCTAGCCGCTATTTTGAAAGTTATAAAATTTAAATATGTACTAAACGTTAGTATTTATCCTCCCATTAAAGCACACAAAATTTTGTGAAGAAATATCAAGTCGTTCAAAAGTTAGTAGGAGGGAGGACATTTTACGACCGCGTTGTATAACAACAATTACTGTGAAGTCCAAAATAATTTATAATAAATAAAAATAGTATTCAAAAAGTAAATAATATACTGAATCTTTGTTGTATTAAGAATGTTAGTAACAAGAAGCAAATTAGTATTGCTTTTATGAATAATTTCTGAACTACGTACCCTAAATGGTGGTTCCAGAAACCGGTTCTAGGTTATGGTTAAATTTTCTTACGTGATTATTATCGCAGTTTACATGAACATCTACCACTGTTTCAGTATTTCTATACAGAGAGTTTGGAAATTCACGCATGCGGACAGTAGTATGACAAAATACAGTCGAAACTGAATAAAAAGTTACTTTACGATTTTTTCGATTAGATGAATACCCTTCTATTTATAATGATTTAAAAAAAGTTAAAACGGGTTAATCAAGCCGGTAAAAGTAAACAGTGACAAATATTTAAAAATAGAAACAAAAGAAGATTCAAATTAGATTTATTAAAAATAATTACATTTGTTCTAAATGTACGCCGTCTACTGCTAAACAAGCCTCAACACGTCATTACACTACTCGAATAGAGTTACGTATTATCTCCGATGTTATTTCCTGCAGTGTCGGAAATATGTGCTCCCGCAACTAATTTAAGTTAGCCACAATTGTGTAGACTAATTTCTAAGTAACCCCATAAAAAAACTGCATGGTGTTAGGTCTGGTGAAAGAGGCGAACAGGTAACTGGGCCGCTTCTACCAATTCAGTGGTCAGGGAAAGTATTGTTGCGATATTTTCGAACATTTAATGCGAAATCGGGGCCCGCTTCACGACGTATAAAACCCATATTTTGACGTACGTGCACTTGCACAGGTATATCGTCTAGAAATTGCGGAAGGTCTTCTTGTAGGAATGCAAATAGAATTCTGCGTTGAATCGGTTAGGCAAAATATTATTAAATTAAAAAGAGGTGGAATCGATGAGAATAAAATAATAGGATTAAGACAGTATCTTACCAGTTGATCACTTAAAAATCCACTCCACACATTCAAACTGAAGCGTTTTTGATGGTTGGTAATCTTTATTGCGCGTGGATTTTCGTTATTCCAAACGTGTTCGTTGCGAACATTAAAAATATCATCACGTGAAAATAAACTCTCGTCCGTCCAACGAATGCAATGTTGGAAATTGAAGTTTTGTTCTTGATGACCATCATGATACCATTCACAAAACCAACGTCGAATTGGATAATCGTCGTCTTGCAAGTGTTGCAACCTAATGTAGTGGTATGGATGATATGATGGTGATTTCTTAAGGCACGCCACATACGGCTATGGCTAATTCCCAAGTCTCTAGCAACGCGCTTAGAGCTTTATGAGGGATTGTTCCTTATCATATCAAGGGCTTCATCATCGCGGAGGCATCGGCCAGCATCTATACGTTGCACTGCAGCATTCCCGTTGTATAAAATTCGGTCTTCTAACCAAAACGCGTTAACGTCGTTCAGCGTATAAACCCACCGCTTGCCTTGCTTGATTATTAGAGGCGCCTAATTTCATCAACATATTATAATATTTCGAATAATGACCCTCCATTCTACACAATTTGGATTGGTACGATAGGAAAATAGAAATAAAATAAAATCCCCCGGTTACTTTACACAAAAGCTCTTTTGTTCTTAAATATTTGCCACTGATTACTTTTACATACTTGATTAACCTGTTTTCAATTTTTTTAAAATTATGATAACTAGAAAAGTATTCGTCTAGTCAAAAAATCGTTTATTCAGTTTTTGTTGCTTTTTGTCATATGCTAGGTACGTGCGAATTTAAAAACACGCGGTATAATCAAATTAGCAAGTTATATAGTGCTTCATAAGAAATAAAATTAAAAATTTTTCCTTATAAGAAAACTATAGTTTTTTAGAATACTTAAACCCCTGAAACACATAACAGACAGTGTCATAAAAATGATTATTTAATCGAACATGCATCTGTCACCGGTTTATATTAACATACTTTATATTTTAGAACTGCCATTTTTGCATGTAACACTAGAGAAACCTTTGCCGTGTTCCCTATTATTGCAATTCTGCTACAACAACCATAACCAGATTCGAAGCTTCATCTATAAATTAAGCTGCAGGAAAACCACGTTAAAAAAAGCTTACTAGCAACAGAAATAGAATACAGCATAAAATATAGTTATTTATTTAGAAATAAGAAGTTAATGTCACTTCAGATTATACCTTAAGTGGCAGGAAGTTAATATCTTTTTCGCTTACAGCAGAAATTATTATAACTCCTTCTAAGAATGTTGATATCCGACTTAACTTTGCATCTAACATTGCTTAGATGTTCTCGTAGTGTAAACTCAAAAATAAAGAAGATATCTATATGTTTCTGTATTTAAAATAAATACGTATGTGGTCCAGCCAGTGCCGGATTATCGATAAGGCGTGTGCCCCACATTTCTTATGGATAATCCGCGCACGGCACGCCTCAGGGTCCGGTCGCCTCCGGACACAAACTTTTTTTATGGCAAAAGATAATGAAGTATATGATAAAAATTCATAAGATTTAGTAGGAAGCAAGTAGATGATCAACGAAACCAGTACACATGCATCGTTAGGAATAGGGATGCTGGTTATTCTTTTTTATCTGCATAGAGTGGAGGATCTATCGAGACGCAAATTAATGTTAACTGTGATTATCGAAAAGTCTAATAGGATTAAGATAGCCAACAACAAGTACTACAAGAAACAATAAATAATGATGACAACAGGCAAACTGAGAAGCTTTTTAAAATGTCTGAACGGTGTTTTGAAATAATTGGGACTGATAAATTTGTACAAAGTGTAGTTACGAATAAACCAAAGAGCGATACCGTTGAAAATGGATAGTATACCAAGTATACCACGAAGACAACTGTACTTACTACACTTGTTCAGAAAAATATCATTTTTATCATAATGGGCCTCATAAACGACACGAAAGAAAGAGAATGAATGAAATGAGAAATCCTTTTGAAAACCTCTTTTAGATCTCACTCACGTAGAAAATAAAAAACTTTTAACTTTTAACCAGGTGTGTAGTCCTCTATCCTAAAACATTTGTCCACGAGTTGAGAGAAAAAATCGATTAGTCGAAGCATACACAAACTTAATAACGGAAAATTATGTACAATGTAAAGTTGAGACGTACCACAGCACAGATAACTGAAGAAAATTTTGGAATGGTCGCTCAAAGGGAAAAGAAGAAGAGGGAGACCTAATGTTAAATGGAAAACGTTCATAAGCGTAGTGATGTTAGAAAGAGACTTAAGTGACGGAGATTGGAAGAATGAAACCTCCTGGAAAGAAAAAACGAGGAACCCATATATGGGAAAACGTCTTAGAAGAATAAAGTTGAGATGAAGAGAACAACAATAAAGAATAAGGTTTGCTGAAGAGTGAAGAACCCAAAGAAAATGAAACTTAGTTGAAAGGGCGGGAAACGTTCTAAGTCAGTGCGTTTTCTGTTATCTGTGATGCCTTATCAGAGGAATTAAAGAGAATATTGAAATCACAGGCAGAATCTTGAGTTCACTTTTCAAGGTTTTTTACAAATGTTGAAAACATCATCGATAACCAAGGAGTGCTGGCAAATTTCTTTGCCAAATATCAAGGAGACAGTGACACAACAAATTTAAAAGAAGGGTTCCAACGTTTCCAAATCTTCTGCACTAACACCAATTCAGAATTCCTTGATCCCACCCTGCTTCATACTTTGGCTAATAAGTAGTCCCTTATGTCCTATAGATTTCAGGCATGGTTAAATGTAGTGCTGTCAAGAATCGAAAATCGGTTCTCGATTCTGAAAAGAATCGATTCTCGATTCTAGAATCGGATTTCGATTCTCGATTCTAGAATCGAATTTCCATTCTCGACTCTAGAATCGGATTTCCATTCTTGATTCTAGAATCAGATTTCGATTCTCGATTCTAGAATCTGTTTCGATTGTCGATTCTAGAATCAAAATTCGTTTTTCGGTTCTAGAATTTAGAATAGTTAGCCAATTCTAAAATCAAGAATCGTTTGTCTTCTCTTGAAACAAGAATGATTTGCGATTCCAGAATTGAAAATAGTTTCCAAATTCACATCTTTAAAATTGAAATATAAATTAATAGGAGAAGTGAGATCAGTCTTCCAATTTCAGAATTATGAAAGTCTTCGAACCTATAATCGGTATTTATTTTACGATTTTAGAATCTTCTAATATAAATATGTGCATTACATATTTGGTAGTACATCTGAAGAGTATAATCAACACTTTTTAATTTATTTTTGATTTATGTTCGTGACAAATACAAATTTGCTTAAGCTGTTTTGATGAATCGGATTTCGATTTTCCACTCGAGAATCGGATTTCGATTCTTGATTCTAGAATCGGCTTTAACGACGCTGCAAAACCGATTCTTAAAGCTAAAGAACCGATTCCGATTCTAGACTCGGAATCGTTTGACAGCACTATTAAAATGTGACCAATAAAAATATCATTGACAACCTTTTCGTCCCACTACTGGGCATCGGGCTCTTCTCTTCCACGAGTTTCTCCTCAGCACTAAGATAGAATCACGGGGAATCTACACTTTAACGTCGAATCCGAACGACAGAAATTCCAGGATTTTTAGCATTAAGATCCCACGGATTAGAAAATTGTGTGTGGTGGGTTACAGACGAGATTTTCATAAATCTGCATAGTTACGCTTAGGTTTCGAACCCAAGCCAGAGTCGACGTTTTACTCAGAAAGCGAGCGCTCTACCAACTGAGTTACCAACACACTCAATACTAATAAAAATATATGTACCTCCAATTAATTGAAACCCTACTTACTGAAATATCAACGTTTAATATATTATGTGATGGAGATCGTCTTCTAGTAGATGCATATAAGAGTTTAAATATTGCCAATTAGCAGTAATGTACGAGTTTCACGCAAGTTTGTAGAACTAGATCGTAATTAAAAGCAAATAGAACTACTGCTTGAATTACGAGTACGATAACATGTTGCCAACTTTTCGAAATTAACCGGTACAGAAACTACAAGATCCGTATCTTTAAAATTTATAACCGGTGTCTGTGTATTCTCGCTTTGTTTATTCATATCCCACGCGGTTCAAGATTTGAAATAATTCAAATCGGCATCAAGGATTGCCCGCGCCCTCAAAACAGAAAGCTCGATATTTGTCAAATCACATTCAAAATGCAGACCGAACCGCTAACATAAATCGTGCAAAATTTAGAATGTGTTATTTTAAAGCGTGGTATTCGCCGGCATCTGTTACCGACTTTACATATTTTATGTGGCCGTGTTGAGCTTTTGCTGAATGAGGAAATCTCTTGTCTATTCTGCCTTTCAATAATCTGGTATGTGTGATACGCCGGTGACAACCTGAACACATCTGCAGTCGTCGTCTGCTGCCACGTACTTGTCGTTTGAAAGCTTTAGATTTATGGAAAGCTGGAAATTCCTTCAAAGCACACACTTGACTTCACAATAATCTTTTCTTTTGGAAGAGGCTTTCTGTGTTTAATTGCGCGTGTGTGCTGTGTGGGGCGATGGGGACACTGAAAAGCCCGAACGGAGGTGCATGTTGTAGAAGGAGATGACTGTCGGGACCGGGATCAATTCTGAACAGTCTATTATCCTCAAGGATATGACACCAACCTCAGCCTGACAGGATAGGGTGATAGTGATAAATCATAGGAACCTTGGCCCGAGAGAAGTTATTCTCCACATTATTATTAAAACGCTCACTTTAAAACGCTTATTTCCGCTTACAACCATTTTCCTGATTTAATTATTCCCCTTTTAAAACAATTTTCAGCCCGTCCCTTTGTTCCGTTTCTTATCTCGCCTCATACTGCCCGTATAACTAATTAAGTATAATTTTAATTAAATTTTTTGTAACTGATTTATTTTTCTGCATTCCTTGTATTTTTAGCAATGGAGAAATTTGCCGCGATTTACAGAAATTAACAGTACTAATGGAAGAGTTACAATTTTGCGTAGAGATCCTAACAAAAGATTTTATCTACATACAGTCGCACTCCCATATAGTGAACCTCCATTTACTGATTTTTCTATATAATGATGTTCTAGCGAGAATCTTGACCTTCAGATTCAATTACATGTAAACATACCTCTACATTATGATGTAAAGCCTCCATATTGTGATGTTTTTCTTTCAAAACTGTTACAATATTACTCAGGTATATATTCAGGTAAACTTTTGTGGGGATTGTGAAAAACTATCCCTTATTTGTGTTTTCCAAGAATCTTTTATCTTCCTAGGCAAGCATAAATTTAAGTCTTTAAGCGGATTATCAAATTTTTTCCGAATTTCATGGAAGTTGTACTTTTGTAAAGCTAATAGAAAATATTCTTCGGAGGCAGTATGATAATGTTTGGTTTTCCCATCTCTTAATGTCCAGCTCATCTCCCATTGTACATGTATTTGTTAGTTGCTCTCTTGGTGTGGAACTAAGCGATTCTTTAAAAATGAGAAAACGGAAATGTATGATTAACTATTGAAGACAAGTTAAAGGTGTTGGAAGATGTTGATAAAGGTGATGAAGAAGAAGATAAAGATGTCGTCACAAAATTTGGTATTGCTGCCAACAATGTGTGGGTAATCCTAAAAACAGCGAAGAGGTATTATAACAGAACGAGGAACTTGATTCGGGCTGGAAACAAGTTAGGTTGTGTGTTATTTAGTTTTATAATTAAAATGTCGCTTATAATGTTGCCTACTATCAAATGTACGAAATTAATTTCGTATATCAGCATGAATTCTATATAGTGATTTGTTTCTGGGTACTTTCCAACATCACTATATGGGAGTTTAACTGTAATTCCATAATTCCAAACAATTTTATATTATATATAACTCATCGTAATTTATGAACTATCTGACTGATTTACATTTCGTAGAAAAACACTATTTTAAATATTTATTTTTAAATACGAAAAGGTAAAAATATTATGTCTGTACTGTAAGATTGTATAATAAGTGGCAAATAATGCGAGGTTATCATTATAGAAATTTTATTACGAAAAACAGTACCTACTATAAGTTTCCTGTAGTTTGTGTAATGAAGTAATTGACTTAATTTTATGCCGTGTACATTTCCGCAAAAATAGATTTGCGTGTTCTGTGTTGCTTGCGGTCATTTGCTTGGAACATTGAATGATTGCTGCAGCTAAATTGTATTTATCTCTGGAAAAATAATATTTCGGTGATTAAATAAAGCCAGTATTTAATTGATTAGATAGAATTTCACTATTATTATTAAATGCATATTTTAAGTAAGTGCAGAAAGAAAATACATTTATTAGTTTTCTACACGATCAATGTGGGAAGCAGTATTCATTAAAAAAACGCTTATAGGGTAGAAAAGTTTGAACTGAAAGGTATACAGGCGCTAGCAAAGTTACAATCATACGTCCAAGAAACTACAAAGCAAATTATGCATATGTGTGTAATGATGTTTAACTCAAACCTTAACCTAAACTCATTTAAAATTTTTCAGTATATTGTTCAATTGACAGAGTGCTTACTTTCCAGAAGAAACGTTTTAAAAAATTTCGGTTCACACTTCCGATAAAGCGGCATAAAAGTCTACACACATGTTCCCTATACCTCCTGTGAACTCTTTAAGTCCATTGCGTCTACTGAAAATGGAAATAGCAAATCCACATAAAGCGTTGACTAGGAAAATTATAGTATCGCTATTAAGTTACACGAATTTAACTATGTATTAAATAGCGGAGTTATTACTTATCATCTAGTAACACTGTCAATGAACTAATATATGTGTACTATGTTGTCTGAATATTTTTTGATATAACAAACCTGGGTAACAGGATAGAGCACAAAAGTATAGTAAATTATAAATAAAATGAAGGCAAAAACTTCTTCTTCTTCTTCTTTTATATAGGCTTTAGCTTGTTTTTCTTCACGCATCGTTTGATTATCTATGGAGTTTCTATCGGCGTGGAAATCCAACTTTCGTCCTATCTCTTTTGTGATCTGCCTTGACTCCTCTTTCCTTATGGTTTCTGGTCTCTTACTATTTTGATAATTCTGCTGTCATCAGTTCTCCTCACGTGATCTATGCATTCTCTTTTCCGTTTCCTTACCGTTCGGGCTATGTCAGTGATGTTACATTGGTCCCTTATGTCACTGTTTCCGATTCTGTCTTGTCTTCTTTTCCCAGTAATTGCTCTTAGTGTGTTCATCTCCGTGATGCGTAACATATGTTTCGTCTTAGTAGTGTCAGCTCGGGTTTCTGCTCCATATGTCATAATTGCTCTAACCATGATTTAATAAATTTTTACCTTGCTTGCGATGTTCAAAAATTTATTCTTCCAGACTACGTCTCTTAAATAACCTGAGACTCTTGCACCTTTCATGGTTTGTCGCTTTACTTCATTATATGTGTTGCGGTTGCTAGATACCTCTACTCCCAGGTATTGGAAATTCATGATTTGTTTTATCATTTTTGTTTCTATTTCACGTTTGCACCGAATCGGTTCTTTGGAAATTACTACCGGTTTTGTCTGTAGGGACTTCCATATTGTACTTTTTCTCCGTTGTTACGAACTTGTGTAGAAGGTGCTGCAGTTCATCCTCAGATTCCGCGATCAAAACAGCGTCATCCGCGTAGCACACTATTGTAATGTTGTTTTGCCCCATTTTGTATCCAAATAGCTTCCTTACTTCATTGATTATTTTATCCATGACAAGATTAAAGAGGACAGGACTTAATGAGTCCCCTTGTCTAATTCCTGTACCACATTTTACGCTTTCTGTTAGTTGATTATCCACTTGAATTCTAGTTAGAGTGTTTTCGTTTAGTTCTTTTATAACGTTTATAAGCGTTGAAGGAACATTATATTCTTCTAAAATTAATAAGACATCTTGTAGTTTAACGCGATCGAATGGTTTTCGTAGATCGACAAAGCACATAAACCCAGGTACATTAAATTCGATCGCCTTTTCCACTACTTGACGAATTATAAATATAGCGTCGCCGTCGGTGGTCAAACGGTTATTGCGGAAGCCCTGTTGCTCTTCCCTTATAAGCTGGTTTAGCTGCATCTTTTCCAGTAGTACTTTAGTCAGCAGTGTTCAAGAGCGTTATTCCACGGTAGTTTTCTGGATTGCTCTTCTCTCCCTTTTTGTGTATTGGAATAGTTGTGCTCACTTTCCATTCGCTAGGCAGTTTTCCTTCCTTAATTATCATGTTGAACAATCTTGCAAGCTGTTCGTTTAATGCCTGGTCTCCATACATTTCGTTCCTTATTCCATCCTGCCCTGGTGCTTTCCTATTTTTAAGTGTTTTCTTTATCTTTTCGATCTCTTCTACTGTTACGCTAACGGACTCGTCTTCATCTTCTCTATTTTCTATTGTAATTGTCTCTGTTGCTTCTTCCTTAAATACATTTTTTAGTATTGTACCCAATTTCCCGCACCGATGGCATTTATTTTTACTATCTCGCTTACTTCCGCTTTTTTGTTTCTCAGCGTGCGCCATATTTTCTTTTGCGATTCATACAAATCCCTCTCCATGTTCTTTATGAAACGCTCCCAATATTCTTCTTTTAACTGTCTTATTCTTAGGTTTGCTACGTTTCCATCTTCTACATATAGTTGGCGGTCTTCTGGCTGTCTAGCTTTTTCTTCATTATTTCCTTAACTTCGTTGATAAACCATGGTGTTTTATTTCTATGCAGTGTCTGTGTTCTGACTTTTCTGTTGCCCAGTGATTCCTCAGCTGCTCTCATGATGTTATTTTTCAGTTTTATCCATGAGCCTTCAACATTGTGTTCATCAATTATTGGAGTATCTCTTATTTTGATATTTAGGCGGTTAGCATACAGTTATTTGGTACTTTCATTTTCGAGTGATTCTATATTGAATTTTTCTGTGTATTCTCTGTTAGGTTGCTGATTTATGATGTATTTCATTCTTATTTTACCAAGAACGAGTGCATGGACACTGCCTATGTGCGCCGAGTTTAATGTTCTCACATCCATTATTTCAGTGGGTAGTGGGTAAAAACGTATGTATTATAATTAATTTTAATTCAGGTTTACGCTCTTTTACAAAATTGTTATTTTAAACTTGGGCCCCAACAAATTTAATTATTAAGACTTTTTCTTTTTTTCGTGTACACTATTCGGTCTACAAGCACGCATGCGAATTCTGATATACACTGTATATTCACCCTTCTATATTATCATGCACTTAATCTTCCCTGGCTTCCACTAAAGTTGGTTTATTTTTAGAATTATTCAGGTTAATCCTTCTATTAATATTTTTAAATTTATAATGCCCAATCAATTAATATTGACACTATAAATAAAATTAGAATTGAATTAATTTTATATGGGGATAAAATGTAAAATTTTGAGAATAGCTACTTTTACCATCGGTTTTTGTATACGCTGCAAAGATTGCGCAAAAACAAAGGCCCTTGCAAATTAAATAAACATAAATGGACTAGTTTGACTGCTTTGTCTTTTGCGTATTTACTGAGATAATGACTTAATATAAAGTATCGATTAAAATCGAAGAAATCCAAACGAAACGTTCAAATAAAATCTGAAATATAAATATATCTTTATATTTAGGAAAGGTAGAAATGATACTGTGTATGTAACACGGTATGCAAATGATAAACTGTTAGCGTAAGAAATTTATGCTAAACAACGTGAAATTATTTGAAATTGCAACACTTAGTTAAATTTAGACGTAAGATAAATGAGAACCATAACTAACTCTGATAGAAAGTGCCTGGATTTCGTATTTATAACGGTGTTACTTGGTTATGGAACATGCAAGATGCGGGCTTGGTGGTTTTAACAAAATTAATTTGCTAAACTGACGTGAAACTCAAGAATCAAAATTATTCAACTTCAATTTGCGGAGACGTCAAAGTCGCGAGCAGAAAATATATTATGAAATATAAAATTAGGTATTTAACAACCAGATACCTACCTGTATTATTTCGAAGATGTGAAAACCAAACTGATTTTTTTTAAATCACTCTATCGTTTTCCTATGAAGGAGTATTCTTGCTTTAGTGATGTAAAATGCAAGTATTCAAAATGTAACATTTCTCATGTATAAGGTCAATCATATATGCTGGAACTTCCGGAAATACATTTCCAAATTGTATCCCGGATGATTTGGTATTCTATTCCCTTCCCGTTTGTGTATTTATTCCAGGCGAATTTTCGCGCCGGCATGTAAAACGTTTATGTCTGCGGAATTATGCAGATGTAGATAGTGTTATTTGGTAGGAGTCAAATCCAACTTCCAAGTGATAAGATAATTTAAAGATGTGATACGCATAATAATCCGTAAAAGGAAGAGAGGTCGCAGCAGCACTTTAATTACATTAAGTTTATTTGTGCAGTAAAAGCGCTAGGCGTTAGGCTAGGCCGTTTCCCGTTCGAGCTCTCCTACTGGAAACTTAGAAACCTCCAAACTGCGGAGTGTCACTCAAAGTTGGGTAAATGCCACCGAAATCTGGGCTGGAAGTTCAAGCTCGCGGTTTATTAACGGGATTTAATTTACTCGCTACCGTGTGCGTCACGTGACTGCGATTGTTTGATTAAGGCCCTTCTGTGAAGAAACTTCCTTCAAGGTAATTATGTGCCACTGTTATTGAAGTGTGGGATCCACTAACTTTAGGTGACTGTTCTCCTATAACCGTTACAGGTTTCATATCCTCGTGATTGCTGCACATTTCAGAACAAATCTCAACTCGGCCGCCTATAGTTCAGTTCAGCACTGCAAACTAACACACAATGACCGGTAAATTTCGCTCGTCATTGTTGACAAATTTCGCACCTAAGGAAACCGAATATATACAGAACTTCTATAAATGTCGAATTTGCTCAATTTATCACCCATACATTTATTAATCGTGCTTGTAGAACATCACAAACATACCATTGAAATAGTATGAAAAACATTCCTAGACATTGTTGCAAAACAAGCTTTTCGTGTAGGCCGTTATCTGCTGTGTTCTGTTATATGGTATCCGTGCTTGTAATTCCTGAATTCTTGATTTCAGTCATAAACCAAACCAACGTTTGCAAATTCCTTGTGAAGGGAATTAGAACGCATTCTTCTTTGTGCCTCACGAGCATTTGCTTGTTTGTTCCTTTTTGGAGCATACACTCCTGAATCGTTAAGGTACTAACCACTATTTTAAGATGTAAACTGGTTCAGTGCTAAGTTTCAATATCGACAGTAACGTTGGTGATTACCAGAGCTTATTGAAAAATCGGTGATAGTTGTAGTACCAGGTAGCTTTAACATTTGTAACTGAAAATAAAATATGGCTTTACAAAATAATGTGATGCTTCGTGAAACCTTAAGCTGTGGTCATAACACAAAAATTTACTCTGATTTGAAATTCTTGGAAAATTAAAAAGAAGTAGGAGAGGCTACTGCTCGCACTATTTTTTCTTCTCTTTCTCTTTTTCATCTTTCTTGAAACTGTCATCTTCGTTTGACGTCTCCTATAAACGTTCATGCATTTGCTTTCCCATTTTTTTCTTATATTGTCTGTTGCATTTGCTTCTTCTTACACTGTTTCTCCCTCTCTCTATCTCTCTCGATCTGCTGCATTTATTGTGAAACAATGATACAGGTAGATGTAGTTTCATTTCTCTTGGTCTGCCACATTTAGTTCGTTGAAATGGTACCCATAGATACAATGGTTTAGGTTGTCTATCTTAGTCTGCTACAGTTAATTCGTTGGAATTGTACCCATAGATACAATTGTTTAGGCTATCTCTCCTAGTCTCCACATTCAGTTGATTGGAATTGTACCCATAGATACAATTATTAAGGCTGTTTCCCTTGGGCTACCAAATTTAGTTTGTTGGAATGGTACCGAAAGATACAATTGGTTACACTGTATCTCTCGATCTGCTACATTTATTGCGAAAGAATGATATTCGTAGATATAATTTCACTTCTCTTGGTCTGTCACAATTAGTTCGTTGGAATAGTACGCATAGATACAATTGTTTAGGTTGACTTCTTGGTTTACCATAGTTAGAATGGTACTCATAGATACAACTGTTTAAGTTGTCTCTCTTGGCCTGCCACACTTATTTCAATGGAATTGTACCCATACATACAATTGTTTAGATTGGCTTTCTTGGTCTGCCATACATCGTTGGGATGGTACCCATAGATACAGTTGTTTAGGTTGTCTCTATTGTTCGGACACATTTACTTCATTGGAATGATACCCATATCGATATATACAGGGTGTTTCAAAATTCGCGCCCACGGACTGTGGGATGGTGTTATGCGACAAAAACTAAACAAAAAGTTCCTCTACCATTTTTCCATCAGACCACTATTTTTCGAGCTACCGCGGTTTTAAAAATCTGAAAATGGTCGAAAACGGTCTTCAATTTCAATTTTAAATGTTTGATCAAGTGGTTGAAATTAATCCATGACAACTGTCAGAAAACAAAAGATAGTTCAAAACAATTTATTGTAAAAAGTTTGATGTTTACCTTTTCTTATCGTACAATTCAAATTGCGAAATAATGGCCGATTAATTATTCAAATCGAGAATATTACGATATGCGGATGGCACTTGGGGCTTGTAATAATCGAGCAGGGCAAGCGGTGCGTTTATACGGGGTGCGACATCCTCTGCGGCGGCTACCAGATGCTAAAGTTTTTAAAAGATTAGAGGACCGAATTCTGCTTAACGGAAATGTTGCGGTGCCACCACGTGTAAATGCTGGTCGTCAGCGTCTACATGATGATGTAGCTCTTGATTTGATGAGAAATGATTCCTCAAGAAGCACTAGGTGCGCTGGCAAAGAATTAGGAATTAACCATATCCGCGTGTGGCGTTCCCTAAAACGTGACCAACAGCATCCGTATCACTATACCAGGTTGCAACACTTGCAAGATAATGATGGTCCAGTTCGACGTAGATTTTGAGAATGGTACCTCGATTATCACGAACGTGACTTGAATTTCCGAGATTCCATTCTCTGGACGGACGAATGTTTGTTCACACGCGATGGTATTTTCAACGTACACAAGGAGCACCTTTGAGATAATGAAAATCCACATTCAACAAGGATTAGAAATCACCAACACCGCTTCGGTTTAAATGTATGGGGTGGATTATTAGGTGATCGACTGGTAAGACATTTAATTCTTCCTATTCTTTTATTTCTATCCATTCCATTCCCTCGTTTTAGTTCATCCACATTTTGCCGAATCGCGTAAACGCACAAAATTATTTAAATTTCCTGCAAAAAGATGTCCCGGAATTCCTAGATGATGTAGCTCTAAATGCACGCCAAAATATGATGTTTATGCACGATGGAGCGGGCCCCCATTTCGCGTTAATTGTACGTGACTACCTCGACCATTATTTCCCTGATCACTGGATTGGCAGAGGCGGTCCAATTGCTTGGCCGCCTCGTTCGCCCGATCTAACGCCATGCGACTTCTTTTTATGGGGTTACCTAAAATCGTTGGTCTACAAAACACCAGTGGCCAATC
The DNA here is from genome assembly GCA_014611495.1 of Limonius californicus. NCBI lineage: Eukaryota > Metazoa > Arthropoda > Insecta > Coleoptera > Elateridae > Limonius > Limonius californicus. The sequence goes on along the minus strand of JABXWE010022092.1, from coordinate 10,860 downwards.
TGAATGAGCTGCAAAACCGCGTGTTCCAGGCAGCGCGAGAAATAACACCGGAGATGGTACGCAACTCTGTTTGAGTAGTCCAACGACTTACTGAAGCTTGTTTAGTAGCAGAAGGCGGACATTTTGAACAAATGTTGTAATTACGTACTCGTCATAATTATAGTTTGTACCTTCTTTTGTTTTTAAAAATTTGTTATTATTAAGTTTAACAACTGATTAAACACTCATAAGTTGAGATTCAACACTTTTCTCTGCGATTTTCAGATTTTTAAAACCGCGTTAGCTCGAAAAATAGTGGTCTGATGGAAAAATGGTAAAGGAACTTTTTGTTTAGTTTTTGTATTTCGAAACACCCTGTATATATATATATAATATACACTGTGTCTATAAAGTAACCCCCCCCCAACTAATTTTTGAACGACTTGATATTTTACCACAAAATTTGGTGTGCTTTAATGGGAAGTTAAATATTATTTTTTAGCCCATGATTAAATTTTCTATCATTTAAAATGGCGGCTGGGCGCCATTTTGAATTTTTATTTTAAATAGAAAGGGGGGTCGAGTGACACCTCATTTGAAAGGTCTTTTAATTCTGCGTCTGATCCTAGAGTTTCAAAGAAAAATATTCAGCCAGCACAAAATTACAAATGTTTGAAGATAAAGAAGTCTATTTAAAAAAACTAAGAATTACAGCAAAAAGAAATTAACTTAAGTGTTCAAAATGTTCACCATTCACTTCTTGGCACATAAAAAGTCGGTTATGAAATTCCTGCCTTACATTTTCATAAGTTTCTGGAGTGATATTTCTGCAAACTTCTGTCCAGTTCTTCAATTGTTTCTGGACGGGTTCTGTACACTTTTGATTTCAGATATCCCCATAGAAAAAAATCTAAGGGGGTTAAATCTGGGGACTGAGCCGGCCATTCCACAGGCCCCCGCCTACCAATCCATTTTCCAGGAAAATGTCCGTTGAGGAAGTCAGAAACAGGCATTTTTAGACGAAATAATGAACTAAATTTACAATAACGTAGATATTTTTAAGTGAAAATGCCAACCGAATTTACACTTGACAGTTGTAGTTAAGATTAGCTTATAAATGACAACAAACAGCAAAAAAACAAATGAAAAAGTGGACTACCTACTTGATAAAAAAATCCAGAAACAATTGAAGAACTGGAGCAACGCATTACAGAAGTTTGCAGAAATATCACTCCAGAAACTTATGAAAATGTAAGGCAGGAATTTCATAACCGACTTTTTATGTGCCAAGAAGTGAATTGTGAACATTTTGAACACTTAAGTTCATTTCTTTTTGCTGTAATTCTTAGCTTTTTTAAATAGACTTCTTTATCTTCAAAATTTGTAATTTTGTGCTGGCTGAATATTTTTCTCTGAAACTCTAGGATCAGACGCAGAATTAAAAGACCTTTCAAATGAGGTGTCACTCGACCCCCCTTTCTATTTAAAATAAAAATTCAAAATGGCGCCCAGCCGCCATTTTAAACGATAGAAAATTTAATCATGGGCTAAAAAATAATATTTAATTTCCCATTAAAGCACACCAAATATTGTGGTAAAATATCAAGTCGTTCAAAAATTAGTTGGGGGGGGGGTTACTTTATAGACACAGTGTATAACTGTTTACTCATAGCTACAATTATGTAGGTGTTTACGCGATATCTCTGCTCCTGTCCTATTGCCTTAACGTCGCGTCGGTCCTGTATACGTTCAACAACTGCCTTTTAGACTGTCCATTGCGTACCGCATAAAATTCATAAGTTTTGCACATCGTAGGTACTACTGGGTTATTTTACTGTATTTGAGAATATAAATCTTTCACTAATTAAGGTGTTTAGAAATCTAATCATTCGTAAGAATAGTTACAACATAAAAATTCTTGCATAAACTTTTAGTTATGCGTTTGCCGAATTGTATTAGTGTCTTTCTGAAATAAGGAATAACAGATTTGTTCAAAATGGAAAGGTAAAATGGATAATTACTTAATATTTTAGTATCACAGTGCAGAATACTGATTGTCCGCGTTAAAGGTGTAAATAAAGTAGTACTTCTTCTTATAAACTAATTCCAGGCTACGTAAAAAGTGTCCCTTTTAAAAACGTGTCTATATAAAGCGGCTTGAACTAGGCGAATATATTTTTAACATTTTCAATAACTTAGCACGAATTTAAAATGGTTCGATATAAAAATATTAAAAGTTCCTCCATTCCCACGAACTAATCAAACCTGACGTTTTTTAATAGTATGTTTTATTCTATAACCAGGAAACCTCGCACATCTATTCAAAAAATGTTAGTGTTAAACAAAATCGTACTTGTGTTGGATAATCTCTAAAATCACTACATATGTATGCGTAGTATGTAATTTGGTACAATTCTTTAAAAACGTTGTTATTACAAATAAAAAAGTGTTTCCGAAATACCGATTTAATACAACCACTACACGATTTTGTGGGTTAAATAAGTTTTTTAGTTTATTGCAGTATCACCAATATGTTTATATCAATATTGTTTTAAATTTTTAGGAAACCCGTAAAGTTTGAGTAGGTGATTATTTACCTCAACTTGGCATTACATTGAGTTCGAATTTCGTATTTGTGAAACACAAGCAACTTATAAGGTAGATGTGAAAATAAACATTCAGTTTAGGGCATATATACAAACAACGGAATAGCGTGCTTTTGTGCTTGTGAACTGAACAGACCATAAGGACGGAGTGTTTATTATAATGACCATTGTTTCATATCTCAGAGAACGTTTGCATAATCAAAATTTCATAACAGTGCACTTCGTAGAATCTTGAAATTCGAAATGTTCCTATCTATATAATCCTTTTTTATTACTTAAATGTTAGCTAGCTGCACTGCTTATCTTTATAACTAAAACAGACTCGTTATATTCCATATAAAAAAGATATTTACCTTTTCTGAAAACAACTTTCCCTAAACTCGAGTTTACTTCGCATTTCCTCCCATTTCTCCACATCATCTTTAATATCCGTTCTTCCCGTTTCAGTTTAATAATATTTAAGATTTTGCGGTTTTGCGGCTCTTATTGTGTAGTAAGGTATTTAATTAATTTTACAATCCAGTTTCAAATTAATTAGTGTGTCGAGCCGTCAGCATTTAATTACTAACAATTTTCTTCCGTTACCGCCCTCAACCTTATTAATATTGCTTCATGCGTGTCTTTTTTAATTCGCTATTAACCCCGCCGTCAAGTGGGGACGAATTTTAAGTTCGCAATTAACGCAAATCCCTCAACTGATTTACATCACCCTTGATGTACATAATTTTTAATAATTTCGAAAAAAATATGCGCTGAAAGCTTCATTTACGTCCGCTTTATAAAAATATATTTGTTTTTTTCGTCGTTAGAAGGAATAGCAACCGCAAATTACGCCGACATTTTGACATGTTTGAATTAGGCAAAACATGTTTAACCGTAGATTATGAAAAATGTGTTTCGAAATATATAATCAAGTTTTATTCACCCCAGTGTTCTGTAAATGCGACATAGGGCGTCAGAAACAGCGACATATTCTGTAATAGTCTGTACATTTAATGCAAGTTTAGACATTTATTCCACACATTCACGCGCTGTCAACATAGCTTGCAGAATATGAAAGGTTTAAATTCCGTCCTATGCAGCTAGGTCGTGTTTCTCCTGCTTGTTAGTTAATCAGAAGCTAATGCCGTGTGAGTACAGAGCAGTGAAATGAAAATCGCTAAACTAACTTAGTAACTACCGGGGAAATACCGTCCTAAATTAAACTATTATAGGTGAATTTAGTAACGAGAATAATTAATGCGAAGGTTGAGCTCTATTTTACCACCCTGTCTTTTAATAATTCAAATGATCGTTGGTTAAACAGACCCTTATTAATCACATCAATTCCTGACGTATATTTGCTCTAATTTACATTAGACTAATTATTTTAAACTCAATTATGCATTTCTATATGGTGAAATTATAATTACACTTGTCAGTGTTTGATCATGCTTGATCAAGAAAAGCGGAATAATCTAAAACATGTGTGTAATTAAAGCCAGGAAAGATGGGGGAAAAATCATACAAGGATGGATGAATATTAAAAAAGTTAGTGAAATTAGCAAACGTGTTTAAACTTGAAATGGTTGGCGGTAGTTTTAAAAGTTATAGTTGCCAATACATTTGACGTTTAAAAATAAGGTTATGTTGCAACCTCCGTGAATGTATGAATTAGAAAACGAGGGGCAAGGTACTAGTTAAAATGCAAAATATGTGGTTCACATACCCTCAAAATACAGGAAATACTGCGTTTATACCTTAAATGTATTTTAAAATACAAAATGGAATATCATAAACCTTAACAGTTATTTTAGAAGGAAATTGAAAAGATTAAAAGTTTATTTATTAGAACATTTTCTGACTACAACTTACAATTTAATTAAAAAATACTAGAACAGGTTTAACTATTTACATGGATTGCAATTTCATTTACTTTTACATCTAAAATCTTTTTTCAGTTCAAGTTCATACCATTTCTTAATAAGGTCTTCAGTATGTTGTAGACAATTTGCCTATATCGTTGGAGTACATTATTCTAGCGATTTCATCCATATTGCAATGACATTGTTATCACCATAACCATCTCTGCCAATATGGTTATTGTAATAGTTGTTGCATATGTTCATACCGTTTCGATGGCATTAAACTCACAGTCGTGTGGTAGCAAACGTAGAACTCCTTAATAATTCATCAACCACGTAACGATTTTTTCCTTCCTATGCAATTTAGCCAGTATAAGTAATTCAGGCAAGAATTAAATGGATCGACACGAGTAGAGAACAAGACGGAAGAGAATACGAAATAAAAAGAACCATAACATAAAACAGTTCTACAGAAAAATAAAGAACCAAACAAATAAACCCAGAACCAGAACAAGGGGACTAAAAAACAACGAAAGCCAAATAGAATACGAGTCCCAAAAAATAGGAAAAATTTGGATAGACCACTACAAAAAATATTCAATGCAGAACCAGATGATACGGAACACCCAGAAGAGGGCAGCACAATAGCGCAAGAACAAGAAGACGAATACCCATCAGAAAAGGAAGTCCAAGAAGTAATAAAAAATCTGAAAAGTGGAAAATCCCCGGGAGAGGACGGAATTGGGTCAGAACTTCTGAAATATGGGGGCCAGCAACTACACAAACAAATACACACCCTTATAAAGATATCCAGATATGGATACAAAACAAAATGCCGGAAGAGTGAAACATTGGAATAATAACACCAATACACAAAAAAGGAAACAGGGAACAGTGTGAGAATTATAGAGCAATAACTCTATTGAATACCACCTACAAAATTTTGGCAAATCTGATAAACAAGAGGCTAAAACTAAAAGCGGAGGAAATCCTCGGGGACTATCAAAACGGCAAAACGGACAATAGAATATAACAGAGAAGTGCATGTACTCTTTGTAGACTTCAAGAGTGCATTTGACTCAATTAGCAGAGGAAAAATGATGAAGAAGCTAACACTAAAGATATCCCAAACGTTGAAAAAACTGCTAAAAGTGCGATTTCAAAAAACAGCAACGGAAGAATTCCAAATAAAAAAATTGTAAAACAAGGAGACTCAATCTCTCCTACACTATTCAATTTAGTACTAAAATGTATTATAAGGAACGTGAAACTGGACGAAAAAGTATTATCACCGACGACATCCAAATAGTAGCATATGCGGATGACATAATGATAGTGGCAAACTCGAGACAGAAACTAATAAAAGCAATGGAAAAAATATAGGAAGAAGCAAGACAATATGGAACGGAAATAAACCAGGGTAAAACAAAATACATGAAAGTAGGAAGAGAAGAAGGGAACACATAAATGCCTCAAAACGCAGAGGCATAATTTCGAAACTGTCTCCTACTTCAACTACCTGGGAACGACGATACAACAGTCAGGTAAAGAACGGATAAAAGAAAGAATCCTCAAAGGAAACCAAGCCTATGGAAGAAACATGAACCTTCTGAAAAGCAAAGCAATCACCAAGAAAACCAAGATAAAAATATATAAGACATTAATAAGGCCAAAATTGACGTACGCCCTAGAAACAGCAATAATAAGCAAAACAGAAGAAGACCTGAAAATAGCGGAAAGAAAAATAATGAGAACAATTTTAGGACGAAATATAACAGCAGATGGAGAAAAAAGACTAAAAAACAATAAAGAAATAGAAGACGAACTCAAAGGAGAAACCATCACAAGATTCATAAAGGCACAACATTTGAAATGGGCGGGGTACATCATGAGGAGAACCCCTACGGATACGCTAAGGAGAATAACACAATGGACCCCACTAGGCCCAAGGAAAAGGGGAAGACCCAAAAAAGGATGGCTAAAACAAGTAGAGGAAAACATAAGAACACTGGGAATAACAGACTGGAAACTGAAATGCAGGGAAAGAACGGAGTGGAAGAAAATAACGTTCGAAGCCAGGACACACAAGCATCTGTAATAAACCAAAGGAAAGAATGTTAAAAATAGAGTGTTAAAACGCGACTATGCGTCAGCCATAATCTTAAGATTGCACGGCTTGATGATGATGAAGTAATTCAACTATGTGAAGGCTCGGGCTGAAGGTAATATTGTTTGCAGGTAACGAAGCAGCAATATTAGGCTTTGTCCAAACTAATGATTGCATCTCTTCAACTAAAGTTGAATGATATGGAGCATCATCCATAATGCTTAATGACAATTCCTCTAAGATATTTATAATATGTGCAGTCAACCACTTCTTCAACATTTACTTATTCATTTCACCATAATATACTTCTTTTTACGATTTGGTTGCAAATAATAACGATTCATTTTCTACAAAACCAGATTTAGAGCCGGCATGAACAACAATGAAACGTTTTCCACCGTAACCTTCGTATTTTCTTACACTCCGTATATCTTCATTCTGCCATTATCTTCCACGTTTCATCCATGAAGACCACTTGTCGTGGAAGTGGAGCAGTCAAATTTTCAATGTAACCTCTCTCTTAAAAACCAGAGTCCCATGTTGGCAATTGTTGGTTTTTCCGTCAAAGCTGGTCGATATTCTGCACTAACTATTCAAGCTAGTGTAGCACAGTAATATACGGCACTGTTTAAGTTCACCATTTAGTAATACAATGATAACTTGTTCTACAAGAAAACACAACGATGAAAAACATCATTAAAAACCTCAACTATTTAACTTACTTTGTGCGTACATGTAGTACAGTGTCACTCTTACTACCATTTTGAAGAATCTAGCTGTTTCACACATCTTGGATGTTTCTTTCCTGGGTTGCACAATATCGATATGCGTTGACTGCGAGATTTTATCCTCTGCATTGATGGAAGACTAATTCTTTCATTTCATAGCATCTGCTACATGTAGTTCCAAATAATACGTTGGAATAAAACTAACGACAATTTAATAAAATTAATTTATTACTTGTTGTACACAGGATAGTGGGAGTAAGGGAGAGAGCTTAGTGTCTTGGTTTGCACTGACATAACTAATTGATATCACAAATTCAACAACAGAGAAAATTAATTTTGAAAAAAACACGAAAATATCGGAGCAAATAAACAGAGGTGTTTAGAAAACTCAACTGTCAACAAAAGTCAAATTATGACAAGGACTGGCTAAGTCTGATTAAGTTAGTACTACTTTAGTCAATTTCGCAGTTAAGTACGCCTAAACTACTGATTAGTTTCTATCTCTGCGTTTTTTATGTATCACAAACAGTTGCGCACTTACAAGTTAGTTCGTGTTACTAGATTCATAGAGCCTTCATCTTTCCTGGTTTTGAATAGACATAGCAGACAATAAATAAACATTCAGCAATATTCAGTGAAGTAACTAGAACTCTTGGGCCCCTATGCGAGACATTTTTTGGGCCCCCTACCCCATTTACATAGCACTAAAAAAAAAGTGGAAAACAAAAAGTTCAAGAGTTTCAAGAGCCAACTTTTTGAATAATGATGCTATGGGCAGGACTAGATTAACTATAAAGCAATATAAGCACTTGCTCGGGGTACCAAGGCTGAAAGGAGAACAACAGAATTTTTGCTCGATAAAACGTGGGCGTGAAATTTAAAAATTTGAGGCCTCGGTGCGGCCGTGTGCTTAGGGCATCAAATGGTCTTAATCCGGCTCTGCTTTTTATGATCAATTGTTTATGAGATTGTTCTTTCAGTATTTATAGGTTAACCTTTAAATTCCGGATCCGTCGGTCTAGCACTAATTACACTTTGATAATGCTCCCTACAATGGTTAGGGAAACGTCAGCATTAATCAGTCGTGCGACGACGCGGTCTAAGCCCGAAGATATGACTTCATTCTTTAAAAATGTAAATCTAGTTTAGCAACAGAACGTCTAAGGAGTCTCCCTAGGACTTCGCGTTCCTATGTGACGGCAAATCATGCATACCCCTGTTCATGCCACTAGCAATATTATAAACACTATAGAAGAACAAATGGATAAAGCGTTAGTGATACAAGTCACAAAAAAAGGAATGAAAAACGGAAAATCAGCTGGTAGAATGGAATACAAGCAATTTAAGTAATATTAAGAAGAAGCTAAGAGTGCAATGATAAAAAAATACACAACAAAATAACATTAAACCTAAGAGATACATTAATATAAAAGGAGTAAGACAGCATAACAAAAATAAAGGACAAGCATCAGTCACGAATAGTTTAGTTTAGAAAACATAGGAAACTTTAGAAGTAGCTGAACCGTTTGGGGTAGGCCCAGACTTGATCAATGTGTGTTCTTTTTCAAGTGGCATAATGTAAATGAAGTGCACAAATTAGGCAAAGTCGGAACCTTTCTGTTAAACATGTTGCCTTTATTAACATTCTAGCGATTAAAAGAGAACAAACGTTGATCAACTCATGGCGTACTCTACTTGAATTTTCGGACACTCATTATTATTCCACAACAATTTACTGATTTGCATGAATACATGCTATAGTGAAACAAAGTTCCTTGTTATACGAAAAATTACTTTCTGTTATAATATTGTTGTACTTTATTTCAGATTCACGGTGTAAATTTTAACTTACAGTTGTTTCATCAGGATTCCATTATTTATTACTCTATAATGGACATACAATATATTCAGGATTGATTTGCCATCCAGCAGGCTGTTTTTTTTTCTTAAGTTGCATTTCTTAAATATTATTTGATTGATTTCTAGCAATGTCAAAATGAAATTACCTAGTTGCCAGCTCTAGGGTCCCCTACTTTTCTAAAATAATCTAGTAAGTTTAGAAATAATAAAACACATAATATACCTACTTAATTGTGAGAATGGTGAAAGTTATTAACAAAGTGACTAAACTGCAAATTGTGAAAGCTTTCAACCATTATAAAAGAGATAGGCCAGACTTCACACGATTTACCATTATAAATCAATTAATTGATATATTTGGGGTAAGCATGTATTATTTCTTAAATATGTAATTGCAAATTACTTATAATTTTAGGTGTCTGAGCGTTCTGTAAGGGACATTTTATCAAAAGGACAGGACGTTTTGAAATCTTCCATTTGTAGTATACGCGCTAAGACGGACGTTTTCTTAAATTACACGTTTAGAAAAGATTTGCAACGACAAATTTGGCAGTATCATCTGAAGAATGAACATTTTACTCTCGACAAACTCTTGGCTGACTCTCGCGAAAATTTGGAATACAAGGGGGCAGGACTACTTATTCAAAATTATTAAAGCAATGGGTTACAAACACAAAATGGTGAATAGACGCAAAATTTTATGTGAACAAAAACACGTCGTTGCATCCAAAATTAAATTTTTGAGACAATTTCTCCAATATCAAAATTCTAGTGAAAATGTGATATTCGTCTACCTAGACGAAACGTGGATCTACCAAAATGGATCCGCGAGTCATCAATGGGTACACGAAACCGATCTTAAAAGTAAACCAGCCAAAAATTAAAAGTGAGGGGAAGAGGTTCACGATTTTGAATGCGGGATGTAATTTAGGTTTTTTGGAAGGGTGCGACATGTTATTAGACTCAAAGACCAACGACAGGGACTATCATAAAACTATGAATGGGGAAATTTTTCAAAATTGGATGGTTAATCAGCTGATTCCTGCTTTGGACAAGTTGCAAGGAAAATTTGTCGTGGTTATGGACAACGCACCTTATCATTCAGTGCAGTTTCACAAGTCGCCCACATTTTCTTGCAAAAAAGGTGTATTGCAGGAATGGTTGGTTAACCACCACAATGTCGAAATTCAGGGCAAAATTACTAAGTAAAAACTTTCGGAGTTAATTACACCTTTTGCAGCAGACAGAAATAAAAGATACGTAACTGACGAAATTTTGAAAAAGCGCAACTATGGGGTTCTTCGATTGCCTCCATACCATTGTCAATACAACCCAATTGAAATGGCGTGGGGATTTTGTAAGACCTATTACAATAAGCACATAAATTCGCAGCCAAAATCGAAAGACTAGGTTGCAAATTTATGGTGTGAGGCTCTTTCAAAATGTACCCCCGACATGTGGCAAAATTTCTGTGAGCACTGTGAAAAACTTATTTCGGAAGACTGGACAAAACATATGGGAAATCTATCTTTTGAAAATATTCCTCCTTTCATTATTTCAATTGGGGAATCTGATTCAGAATCGGAGGGTGTCGATGATTCCGATACTTCTAGTGATAGCATGAAGGTGGATTAGGGTAGGGGATACTCTTTTGGCATCTAAATTGTGAATGAGTGTTTTACAATTTTTATCTCGCCCGAGAGAAACAGTGACCTCAGTGGAATACGAACTTGGGT
>JABXWE010022091.1:0-25310 GCA_014611495.1 Limonius californicus | reverse complement strand
CTAGGTGCTGCTGCTGAGACACCTCAAAGCGCAATCACCTAGGGGGAGCCGTAAGCTGCTGAGATACCTCAAGCGCTGGCAGGTAAAGGGTTATAGGAAATTGTAAGGGAACAGTACTTCTTGACGTTTAGATCAAGAATGATTCCCTCATGACAACTTACTTCTGCTTTTATAAGCCAAAACCGGGTGTTGGATCGTGAGAACCCCCTGTGCACGTGCACCAATTTTAAAAACAATTCCACGCTCCATTTATTGTGAGCCCAAGAATATTTAGTTAAAATCAATTAAACTATATGAGCACTATTAAGAAACCGCCGAAATAATTCTCCTTACCTAATCCTCATATCCTAATAAATTTTGTATTTAAGTACCACGTTTCTGTGTGAAATTCCCGCCGGCGGAGGGTGCATGCAACGAAGAAACCCTTCGTTTATTGAACTAATGACTTTTAACGGAAATGTCCGTGACGAAAAAATACATAAACTTTTCCCAAACCACCCCATTTATTGACGGCTGTCCCAATTTATGCTTACTTGAGACCAGTCTAATTTGAAATTAGGTACCTAGAATGTAAAAAGCTGTAAAAGGAAACGGATCTTTTAAATCTGGAAATATATTTTATAACTACGGTTAGTTCGACATGTTAGAAGTTCATTCATGGTAAAGCTGCTTATTTTAGGTGATTGCCCATCATCAATTAGGCCCAATCGTAAAGGACAAAACAATAAACACATGTTGGAAGCGGCCGCTTCAAATATAAATGAGGCGTGCGACTTTCGAACGCCCCTAAAATCAATTAGCATGAAAATATATATGCGAGTATAGATTAAAAAATTAAAATTATGAGCATAAAGTCCCAAAGTGCATCTTCTTGTAATAATATAAACATAATGGCAAATGCGGTCCGCTACACTACATATGTAATATGTTCAATAAAATTAATATTTTCAGTACTTTCAGTTTCTTTATTGTTACCTTAAGTTTTATTTGCTCTTAGATATGTTCCGTTATGTTTTATGTTTCTGTTTTCCATGTTTCGCTAATTAGAGACGAGCATTTTAATTTAAATTACTAAATACCCAAACATCCTTTGTACCTACCCAAACCTTCCCATATGCGGGATGAATGGGCCAAATGTACTTGGGCAATACTTTTTTAAATAACTTTTTTTAACTAATTCTGGTACATTTCTAATCATTTGCGTAGATTCTATAATAACTACTCTGTGCTATGATATATTTTGGGTTCGCGTATTACGTCGCAAAAATTGAATAAATATTATATATTTAAAATTGACCCAAACCTCCCGACTCTCCCCTACTTATATTGAAGAACTTTGCTCTAATGCGTATACAGCATATTCTCATGTTTATTGGCATATACCCGATTATGAGGTGTTTTATCGTCTTATTAACAATAAACCCTGTTCCAAATTCACGTTTGGTTTTGTGACAGCTGTAGTATATACCGTGGTTCTTTGTTGAATTATCCCACTCCCTATCCATCTCTTTTCTTCAATGGATTTTTCATTTACATAATACAAGTTCTAAAATCTAAAATATTTCAAATTTTGCACGGTTTACCTATTTAATATTTTAATTTCACATAATAGAATAATTGTATGGTATCCCCAATTACCTAACAAAAGTCCCACTCCACAATATGTCCTGAACAACCGTCTGGACCACAATTTACGAGTTTTGCATTTTAATCAAAAATTAGATGACAACCCTGTTCAATGCTTGGACGGATGGGAAGTAAATGAAATGCTCTACCAACTTAATTAAAGAAATTATATCGCGTTATTTAAACAAATTATCACGCAAAAAATAAAATACTAAAAGTGTTGTAATTAGCATCAAATAGTAACAAAGTGTTTCTCATTTAATAATATTTATGATTTGTTAGGACTACAATAAAAAATGATGCTGTAGTTTTTAACGCTTTTTGTAAAACAATCTATATTGATCAGAATTGTTGGATAATACAGTTTCACATATACATTACACTTTTCAAAAGATCATTTACATTTACTTCTGCCATTTTGGCAAGGAATGATACAATTATCTTCTAATGTTGAGCGTTTGGCCCTTGTAATCATTGATATACATATTAACTGTCCATTGACTTGGGACAAACCCTCCTGAAAAATATACTACAAAATTTCCAATAATGTTCTTTTGTAAAATAGATGGTAGTAATTTATTTTTTACAGTATCTACTTTTTATGTGTTTACAACTGTCCAAAAATTGTAAGTAAAACAATCTATATTAAATTTGATGGAGCTTTCCTAAATCTGCGGAAGTATTAAACATTTCTAGTTTTGCCTAGTAGCATAAAGTTCAACAAATGAATTGATTAGAGATAGGCACTTATAATTATAAATAAGTAGATGAGGTAAATAAAACTCTTCTTTACGTACATTGTTATTATTCAGTTGTTACTACATGTTAATACAAAAATGCAAGATGATATGGAGACAAAAACTGGTTTCTATATCAATATTCAGTAGGATATAGAGGTTCACAAAGGTCAACACAGATCCAAGACCATTTCTGTCTTACAAAATTTTAACATGGTTGGTTCAAAATGCATCTCGATCTGTGCAACATCTGATTATGTTAATGTGATTATGTACTCGTTCCAATTTTATCCACAAGTTGATTATTCAATGTGTGCCGCCATGGACACATTTCTCTCATTTAATACATGGTAACTTAGGTTACAAATAAACATTAAAATTACCAATAAGTCTATGAAATAGAGTTTATACAAAATGTACTAGAAATATTATAATTGTTTAATTTTGATACCACAAAAAATACTCTTAGAAAAATAATTAATTCAAGAACAAAGGAAAACTACAGATTATGATAGCGTTAATGTTCTAAAAATAAACTTCATTTAAGCAAAATAAACAGCCGTATTAAACCTACCTACGTTATTAATCATATAAAAATTGTCAGTATTATATCAGTACATTGTAGACATAAAATATACATAAGTAATTAGAAAGTATGCAGGCAAACTTGTGGGTGAGAAGTGTAGATAAAGTTTGCTCTCTGCATACCCAAAAAACTATCATATAAAATATAGAGAAAACGGCACAAAAGATTCCAGACACACATACGTAGAAACATTTGTAATTTGCTCCTGGCAGTTCACTGTTTTTCAGTTCTACACATGGCAATAGTTCATTAATTGCCAGTGAATTTAAACCTGCTACAAGGAGATTTTGGTACAGACTGCCGACTATCTTACTGCTATATAATTTTGTTTGTAATTTCAAATAATCCTTCCAGTTACAACAATCAAAATCATTTCTTTTTGAAAATGATTTTGGCTAAATGAGCAGATAGTTTAACAATCTGCACAACAAATTACTATGTCTACCTGTTAAAAAGTGAAGTCTTTTTGGTTCATAACTTAAAATTGTAAAAGATCACAAAATGTCAAGCTACAACTAGAAAGTACAAAATACCGTTTTATTTTTTTCATGGCAGCGATTTTGGTCATATTAAAAAATGTAAATTACCGTGATTTAAAAAGATATCAGGTAAGTTTTTATTAATAACAAATGCCCTAAGTGGTTTTAAGTATATAAATTAGAAATATCTTAAATATTAGAAACTTAATTTCTATTATCTCAGATGCATCGAAATTATGGCATGTAAAATATTTTGAAAACTTTATAGTGGAATTTAAAATATTTATAGGTTATCTTAAAATGGCTAATATTAGACCCGGAAGACGCGCCACAGAATTTTGTACAAAACTTTGTTCAAAGTATCTAAAATCTCTCAACGCTAGCCATTCTACACAAACTTAATATAACTTATAAACAAAACAAAACCTTCCCGAAAACGCAAAAATAATACAAGCCACGAAAAGATAAACAACATTCGAGGTTATATAAACAAAAGTAAACATTATTAAAAATTACAGCGACATCTATGAGAAAACTGTCTAAATAATCACGTGGCCGTGGAAGAAATCTATCAAGGTTTCATAATAATTGTTTATTGTTATTTACATAATCATGAATTTTGTTAATTTGTTGGCGTTCTGTATTGTATTATTTTTCTGTGATTTTGGGTAGGGTTTTTTGACGTTTATAAGTTAGTGTCCCGGCAGTGGTGTAAACGGATAAAAACATGTACCTCTCTGGCCTCTGTTGTCATTAATGAACATTACAAATTGCTTGTTTGCGCATTCATACGGGGGCGGTCTCAATAAAATTCTGTAGATTTTAAGCATTAATTTACAGAATTTGTACAAAATTCTGTATCGTGTCCTACTAGCCCAAGATGTTAATAGTTTACTAAATTAATATTATATTATTTAGGCTGTATAAGATATATCTTTCTCTCAGAAATTCCTAAATATTCAAATGTATTTTGGTATCATAATTGAATTGCAGTTATCTAACAAATATTTTTAATAAATTAACAATGTCTGAAGACAAGTACGTATGTATAATTAAAATTCGAGTACCATTTATAACAAATATAGCCCACTAAATAAATTTCCAAAGGTGTTTTTAAAATAAATGAAAATATTTGACGTGTATATTTCAACAGTCGCCGAGAAGCGATAATATCTAAGATACTTCTAAGTAAATAAAAATATTTATGAGATATTTTTTTATGACGTGAATTTACCTATTATGGAGAAAATATCTGCCACTAAAAAATAAGACAGTGGTTTCACAAGAAAGAGTGAAGATTATCATGTTTTTGAGTTACAAAATTACTGCTCCACTACCAAAGTACATATTTGGTATAAATTTAATAGTTATCACTGCGTGTGCACTGCCTTAATGAAACAGAAACAGCGCTAGGTACCAAAAACTTCCATCAAACAAGTCACATCAAAAATACAAACAAAGGTCAAAGCAAGGGGGTCACAGTAATAAAAAAATGGCAACAGTCGAGTGGCAGTGCAACTATCATACGTAAGGGATTTATTGCTGGTAAAACCGGAATTGTATTTGTTAAGGGGGCACATACGGTGGTGGTTTTCTATACGTGGGCGTCGGCTTCGGACGTGGCTGCCTCCCATTGTCTTGGGTGCGAGTAAATGGAGGTGGTGGCTGATACGGCTCCGAATCATCTGCAGCGAGCTTTAAAGAACCGCTCTTACTGTACTCGGGTGGAGCAAGGGGCGGTTTCTCATCTTTGAGTATTACAGGGGTTTTAGTTCCCGGCTCGGGTTTTTCATCTAATTCTTCTTGAAATATCACCGGAATACCTTTGTTACCGTAACTTTGACGACCGTCCTCTTCTATGTTCATTTTACCTGACCGTCGTCTGCGGTACAAAACACAGGCGGCTATTCCGGCCAATAACAGCATTGCAGAAATAATCACCGCTGGAACTATGAAAGTTATTAAATAATCACTGTGGCTTTCCTGAGGCGCAGTGTCATCTGCCGGCGGTGCAATATCTTGCACCCGTGTGGTTATGGGCGTGGTCGTCTTGCACACCCCAAGGTTTTGAATTTTGAAAGCTGCTACTGAAAATTCGTCACCCATCGTTTTATGGACGTAATTCGATATGATACGGTCGCTGTTCACTAAAAGCAACTCCAATTCTTTTATTTCATTCCATGGACATTCGTCCCGTGCCAGCGACTTGTTGTACCAAGTAATGATGGTCGATTCTTTCATTAACCCGCTCCCCCTCGTTATTGTGCTCAACTGAATATGGTCTGTGTTGTCGTCATCGAACAGCTCCTCTAACTTTTCTACAAATTTGCGTTTCAGGACAGCACTCGATGCGAAAATATTGTATTCGGTTTCAACTGTCATGCTAAACTCAACATTGTAATTGGCTTTGGCAGACGGAAGGATTTCAACTACAAGCGTGTCGCTGGCTGTAAGTCCACCAGTGTCTTCGCATACAAGTTGGTATTCCGTTCGACGGGCATCCCGTTGCGTGGGAATTCCGAAAAATTCTTTATTCTTGCTGTCAAATTGCAACCAGTGTTCGGGGGAAATTGGCTGCCTGTCCACTGTGTACAGTTGTAGCTTTAAGTTCCGAGGATCAACATCTTCTGGATCGTAGAATGTATCCTATAGCAATTGTAAATTATAATTTGATTACAAACTCATCTATTCAAGGTGTTTTTTGAATTTAATTCATTTGCTTAAATAGTTGTAAGAGCGTGTTCTGGCCGTCTCATTGTTTGTCCATGCTTTGGCAAAGTTAAAATAATTAATAAAGTAAATAAAGTACAAAAATAACTCACTAATGTTTACTTGAACTTTGGAATTCTTAATTTAAAAGCATATGTCGTAACTTCATGGTTATGTATTCGTGTGGCTAACTTCACGCTACTAAATAACATTAGGTTATGAAATGTCAAAACATAATACCTAAAAATTTAATAACTTCATTCATTCAACAATTTTCTGGTCGTTATGAAAATAAGCCTCAACCATAAATGATTTTTGTATTACAGTAAAAAACATTATTGTGAAATTGTGAAATTTTTACGTTATAATGTTTTAGCATTGACATGTCATAACCTTATTTAGTAACGTGAAGTTAGTCACACGAATGCGTAACCATGGTGTTACGACATACGTTTTTAAATTCACCGCCTGCTATAACAAACTCTTTTTGCGATCGCTCTTTATAATAAAACTACAATATGTAAACGTAGGCCCATGTAATGAGCGTTTGGAAATATGCGGAATTTTAAATTAAAGACTATGCTATGAAGTCCAGCGGTTCCCAAACTGTGCACCCCGACGCCCTGGAGCGCTGGGTGCTGATTTACAGGGACGTAGCGAAATCTTCCAATATTTTCACTGAAATTACCCTGAACCCATGTGATTAGAGTCCGACCATCGATGTGATTATGCGGCGATACAAAAGACATCTAACGGACATTGTACAAACCGCTAACTGTTTCGCTTTTACAAATACAAAGTGATTTTTTAAAAAGTCAGTTGCAGCAAGCCTAGAAAAAAAGCTATTTCGTCTGCAGTCAGCTGTAATGAGCTTTGAATGACATTTACCTGTATGTCAAACTGTGTGACAGTTCAGGTAATTAAAAATTTTGGCCCAACAAAATGTGAAAATGAACAAGTATTTAGTTGCAACTAATTTGTAATTTATTAAGGTAAGTAAATTACAGGTTTTTCGTCAAGATTTCTTTCTTTCTGTTACAATTTTCATATTGTCAGATTCTAAAGCTTAATATAGACGGGACAATCCCTAGGCTACTGCCAGTGGCGCACCCAGGATTTAATCTTAGGGGGGGCCGGCAGTTGTGTATACAGCGTCATAACACGAGCGCGAAGCGCGAGTAATAAAGCCTAGCGCCGCACGAGGTCCGTAAAATAGTTTTACGGACCTCGAGCGCCGCATTCGAAAATTTGGGCAAGAAAGGGGCGTGGCCTAATTTTAAGAGAATCTTCCATATTTTAGAGGAACTTAATGAAACCCAAAATATCATGTTTCATGTATCTTTATTTTTATATTTCCAATATATAATAATATAAAACTGGGCCGGGTTGTATGGAAAAAAATTAATTGAAAACTAAATAAAATTCATTAGATGTTTATAGACATTTCTTTATAGAATAAAATCAAGTTTTCTTTTTTTTACATAGTTCTTGAATTACCTCTGTCGTGGTAACATTAATCTCTCTGTGTATATAAAGCAAAGCCAATCCATTAAATCGTGATTCAATCATGGCCGATCTTAAGTAAGTTTTTAATAGGCGTAATGTTGAAAATGACCGGAAGCGTTGCAAATATTTTTAATAAATTACTTATAGATATTAAGGTTTATAGATTTATCACACTTTGAAAGTGCATCAATAGCATTTTTGCATGAGCATGGCGTTATTTCAATAGATTTATCAAATTTTTTATACCACAACTTGAATACAGCGTTCAAAATTGCTGGATTTGTTGAGACCAAATCACCATCATAAAATTCACACAACTGACGAAGATCTTCCGTTACAGTTGCTGCTGGAGGTTCTTTTCCATTTGGCATAAGAGAGAAAAAATTTTACAAAATGTTGCCGTGTCGTGTGAATCGTTCTTGAAGTTAAGTCAATATTTGATCAATAAATGGAATAAAAATCGATCTTTTGAAATACTCCTCTACAGAATCGGCTGGAACATTGAACCTTGATGTTTGTTTTGATGTAGTCCTTGGTTTCTTAATATCAATATTAAAATTATTGGCTTTTATACATGCTTCATCGTAAATATCAGTGGCGTGCGGTGACTTTTGAAGTGAGGGATGCATTTGTATTAGGAAATTTTCAAATGGGATATCCGCGGGATCTGGGGGGTACGAAGTACCCCTTCGTACCCCCCCACCGTAGAAAGAGGGGGGCCCGAAAAATAAAAAAAAAGAAATAAACAGAATAACGTTGTCGGCTGGTACCAAATTGCCTGAGGTTGAGTAAATAAATACCGCTTGTAATAGTTTATGTAGGTATGAGCAAATATGTCAAAAAAACCATTCAAATTTATTAAAAAATGTTCCCTTAAATCACTATTTTCAGCTTGATCCTGGGTGTCTGTACTTGTAAGTTGTACCCGGTTGTGGATTTACATCCATCGCGCCCGAAAAACTAAACTAAAAACAAAATCAAAACTTTCTCTATTGAATGCCTAACGCTAATTATTATTTATAATAAATTATTCAATTACTTATATATCGAAACGTGGCTTTGCACAAGTAGATATTAGCGAAACGAAACCCTTTGCGATGGTGGACAGGTGGCAGTCTATCAAAGAACTGCTGGATTCAATTTTCATATTGCATCCAGCACACACATACAGTGCTACTTGCTAGATATATTCGCCGCCCTGCGCACTAGCCGTCGCGTCGTCTATTCTCTTAACTGCAGACAGGGTACGCGGATTCATTTATTGAATTGCATCCACTTCCACCGTCATTTTAGGCCGACCGGCGGCGCGGCCCGCCGGGGAAACGCTGATAAGTCAGCAGTTCCAGTGAAGACTTTGGATTCAGTATACACAAGTGCATCCGCGCCGTTACCAGCAATGGCACTTTTTATAAAAATTTATAGTATTTAGAAAAGTTGTAGGAATTCGAAAGAAAAAATTGGAAGTTCACTTAAAATATATACATTTAACTGCTAGCTGGAAATTTTAGGGGATGCATTGCTTCCCTTGCATCCATGGACCGCACGCCACTGGTAAATATCCTTAAAAGAAGCTTCTGCTGTTTCACGAACGCTATTTAATTGAGCAACAACATCATCAACTAAATTATGTGCAATCAAAAGGTCAATGTCAGACTTTTGCAAAACTTTTGATAATGGCAAGGTGTAAGAAAATATATTTTGTAAGCTTAATAAGAAAATTATGAAGGTAAATTCACATAATGAATTATTTAAAAGTTTTGCGTTTGAGGACGAGTCTCTGTCTTCCCAAGACATTATTGCTTCCAGACTATGAATCACTCCATCGAGGCATACTTCATTGTTTTACGTTCGAAGCGTCTGGAATTCCCGAGAGTTATAAGGTATTATTACATTATTTGACCACTGATATAATTTTTAAATTTGTTGTAAAGTTTTTTGAATTTTTTATTTAGGATTTATTATAATTGACGAAGTTCAGATATAAAAAATTCTGGTCTTGGAGGGGGCCAAGCCCCCTCGGCCCCCCCCCTGGGTGCGCCACTGGCTACTGCAATTGACTTTTTAAAAAATCACTTTGTACTTTAATATATTAATACAGGAAACTTCGCCGAAAATCTCATGACACTGACTGCAGCGATCCGTGCGGCTTGGTGGGCCACTAAGATTTGTATTTGGCAGGCTGTCGAAAACATTTGTCGCACATTTAAAGCAAATGCCATTTACTTCATTATAGCAAAAAACTTATTTAATTAATAATATTTGATAATTATGATATTTTACTTTACTTTGTAAGTTTAAATAAGTGGTTAAGTTTATAACATTTTGTAGGGTTAGGTTTTTATTTATTAACATGAATTTAAAACAGTAATCTGTAAATTCATTATCCAAATTTACTGAAACTTGC
The DNA here is from genome assembly GCA_014611495.1 of Limonius californicus. NCBI lineage: Eukaryota > Metazoa > Arthropoda > Insecta > Coleoptera > Elateridae > Limonius > Limonius californicus. The sequence continues at coordinate 15,263 of JABXWE010022091.1, read as the reverse complement.
CCACCAAACTGCTTAGATGACGCCACTATGAATGTCCCGCATTTGATCATGCTAAACTTATATGTATGAGTTTCCTGTATTAATATATTAAAGTATTTGGCTTTTACTACTATATTTTGATAAAACTATAAACTATAGCATAATTTTGTGCTATTTTTTTAAAAGCGTTAATGTTCGCTCTGCAGATGTGCAACATGCCCCTTTTTAAACGGGTCGAGAAGGTTTTACCTTCCAGAAAGGAATTACAGCTATGAAGAAAAAAATGGATGGAGATGTAGGCAATGACTGCGTGCCCTGTTGCAGCAGTTCATGATTTGAAGTTGATTTCTCCCGCAACATAAAATCTGTTTTAGAAGAGCACCTATTACACCTTACCAACCAGTTTAAAAATTTTTCAAGAAGGTAACAGTAACAAGTTCGCATGAATTTAAGACCAATTTAGGGCCAAAGTTCCATCTGAAGAGGAAAATTGTATTATTCAGCTTTCCCACAACAAGATACTCAAAGAGAAAATTTGGCGGCATGGAACTAACTGACTTTTAGATATCAATAAAAGATACATCCGCTGCTAAAGCTTAAGCGTAGCGAATTTTAAGTTCATCTGCGACATCATATTAGTGCAAAAGCCGGGTTTTTGGCGGTTACTCCAATAAAAAGCAAGTAACGTCGAACAGGGATGTGTCAGTTTAATTCCAAAATGTGATATGTTCAGGACCAACAGATTACGAATTATTTATTTACTGATTATTCAAAATATGTGCTTTTCTAATACTCATTACTTAAATTGTTTGCGTATTTGAAATAAGTGTTTTATTTAGTTTTTTAAGTCAGACAACCTAACCGCACCAACTGCGAACTGCACTGTTAGGTAGGCTTGTGTTCTAACTTTGGACGTAAAATAATCCATGTAAACTAAGGGCGCCGTGAATCGAAAAAGTTTGGGAACCACTGCTATATACAGTTTTGGTCTAGAGCTTGTTCCAATTAATGAGGCGAGCGTTTCGTAAACAAAGCGGTCTTTTGCAGCATAGTCACACCTACCAGCGCATTAAATTGGCTTAAGCTGGCATTGCCACTACTGGTCATTTACCTGGCAAGTAAACTTTTGGTAAAAAACAGATTACATTGCCCACTTTTTGCCATTGCGCATTCTTTGCTTTCGCCTTATCAATTGGATAGACTCTATCAACTAAAAACAGTAGGAGCTAACAAGCTAAGTTCATCGCAGTATGGTTTCTGTGTATCTTAAATCATTTGAATTTTGTAACTTGCTATTTTTTTTTGTTATCTTTTTAATGCAGGGAGCTATTTGAAAGAAAAAGTAAGCGGGAATTTGGAATAATTCCTAGATAAAATTATCCTTAATATTTTCAACTGGAATGGGTGAAAAACACGATCCTGGACATTGACATACTTCCAATTATAATCTCTGTACAGGTTAATTTGAACAATAGTAGCAAATCGATATCCTTTCTATACCAAAATATGAAAGCAGTGTTGGGTGCAAAAGTGATTCAAACTTATAATTTACAGTGGTGTGAAAAACTTCTGCATTACCAAGGTGTGTAATTGTTTCTGGGAGTTTAACATAACCTTTTGACATACTTTCTGAAATAAATTAAGAATCTTATTATTACTATCACTTTAGTTAATCTGCTTACTTGAATTTGGAGATTCTTTAATAAATCGAAATAGATATTGTTGCCTAAATCCCTTAATCAGTAATATATTATTTGCTTGGAAAACCGCGTCCTAGATCTCGCTCTTTCAAAGCAAGCAAGCAACATATTATTTTTAAAAATAATCAGGTGATTTGAAATTACTTAATATCCATTTAAACCTTATTTGTATGAGAAATACCTTATGTATTCTAACTAAATATAACCTGAACTGAATTTAGGACATTTATTTGTGATTGTTGAGAAAGTTGCACCGAGACCTTGCAAAAGAAACACATCAAATTATCCGATGTAAATCGGTATGCGATAATTTTCCATTACAAAGGAGCTTCCACTGGTGCAATCAAAATAAAGTGCAGTATAAATCGATTGGCAGTTTGAGTAATTATTAGAGTGCGTGCCAAAACTAGAAAGAGAAGATGTTGAGAAGAACCAGTCTGGCTGACAGGAGCTTCACGTCTACAAAACTAACCAAATTATGTTCAGAAGCTTCTGAGGTGAGTTTGTGTACATCTACTGTGAAATCAAGTCTTTAATTTAAGACTCTGAGAAAATAGAGCATGCAAAGAAACTACTGCTTGCCTAGAAGCAGAGACGTAACCATTTGCAATCACTGGGTACCAGAATAGTGGCAGAAGGTCCTATTCAGTTACAAATCCACCATTAATATCAACAATCATGCTGGTATGTGAATGCCACAAAATACATTAAAGTACTGCAGAATAAGAAGGGGCCTAGTGGGAAAGGTTTGATTTGGGGAAGAAAAATGTATTTTCCAAGATGACAATGCACCTTGCCATAGAGCAAAAGTGGTTCGCAATGATGGAACCAATAAAGTTGATAAAATTCATTGGCCAGCACAATCCCCAGACTTTAATCTCATCGAAAACTTGTTATATTTAACTTGTAGAATATTTAGCTTTTCTTATATGGAAGGGAAGTTAGGTTAGGTTATGTTACGTATTAGAGAAATATATGTAACCTAACTTAATTTAACGTAACTTAACCTAACTGTGATTACGTGTGAATGTTAATTTATATTTAACTTGTAGAACAGGGGCGTTCAGACTCAAACAATCGGCGATCGACCATAAAAGCATTAGCCGGCAAGCGATCGACTAGGTAAAAATAAAATACAAAGTTTATAAATGGTTATATTTATTAATTGCAAAGATACAACAACTAATGTTATTTTGATGTTGATGAATGGCATTGCATGTCATCTGCATACTTTTCATAGGATGGCACATAATTACTAAGTGCCGAACGTAAGCATGAATTAAGATGTTCCTCACTGAGCCGATAACGATATTTAGATTTAATTATTTTCATTTCGGAAAACATAGACTCGTACAAATAAGTTGATCCAAATAATGCTGTTAACTGAAGGGCTATTTGTTTCAAACATGGATATTTGTCTTCAGATAAACAAGCCCAAAATTTGTTATCTGTTGCTCTGGCTTTGAGATGAATATCCGACATAATTTTCAAGACCTCATTTTCGTTTCGATATAAAATAAGTCCAAATTGAACATGTTTGATATTCCAAAAGCAGTTTTTTCAACATCCACACAAGAAAATGGATAACACATAAAAGTTATAATATCAGTTAAATTGTCTAAATCGGAAAAACGCCTTTCAAACTCACACAGTATACTTTTTATTTTGGCCTCATAAATCGTAACATCATAATTTGTATGTGAGGCGATTCTTGCTTCCAAAGCCGGATAATTTTTCAAATCCATTTTATTCAGTTGATCAACTATAAAATATTTAGAATACTTTTTATAAATAGGTACGTACGCGATCGACTTAAAAACCTCTTGCGATCGACTGGTCGACTGTTTGAGCACCCCTGTTGTAGAATATTTAGCTTTTCTTATAAGAAAAGGAAGTTATGTTAGGTTATGTTACGTATTAAAGAAATATATGTAACCTAACCTAAGTGGCAAAGGATAACTAAGAATGTTAGGTTCGCTTCCAAGAAAAAACCGAAAACAAATGGATTTATTAAAAGCTCTTATCGATGTCTGGCTTCACTGCATGTCCAAGGAAGAATTTGGTAAACTGATAAATTCCAAGCCAAATATATACAAATTAGTCATTAGGAACAAAGGCTGGCCGGTAAGTATTAAATATTAATCACTATGTTTTATAACATCCCAGGTTTTAATTTAAATTACATTAATAAAATGTATGTAATTTTGATAGCTTGCTTATTTCAAATTGTTTTTCCTTAACAAGCAAAAATAATTTTTTAGCTTTAGTTTGTTTAAATATCGGTTTGGGTATATAGATTACAAAAATATCAAATTTTCCCTAATTCCTCGAGTGATGCATAACTTTTTCACAGAACTGTATATACGTATATGGTTAGTATGTTTATTCTATGTGCTAAATGCACGTAAATATAGCTACCTTAAAATATTATTAAAATCCTTTGCCCTGCTTTCCAAACATATTTTTTTTCTACAGCTGTCAAAAAAACGTGACATTAATGTATCGCTATCAAGTTGCAAAGTTTGTCATTTTTGATTAATAAAAAAAAAATATTTTTTACGCCGATGGGAGGAGAAGTTAGTTTCTCCTAAAACAAAAGAGGGGCAGAAGTGAAGTATTATTCCCTAGGGAGATAATGTGACATATTTTCTCCCTAGGGAGTTTGTATTATTGTTTAACAATAAGAAAAGTAGTAGTAGTATGAATGCAAATTTAAGAACTTATTTATTTACATTTACAGTAAATGAAACATTAGCACAATTACTAAAATTAATATTAGCTGGAAAATCGCACAATACTTTCATTCACAAATGTCAGTTTGTTTATAAGCAATTTCTTTCTGTCGCCATGGTTGTCAAGATACGAATTCCACAAACTACTAATTATTACAGATCGCTTTGACGAAATTTTTATTCTCCCTTAATTTTCGTGTTTTCATCGGCGTAAAAAATAGTATATACACCTCGGGACCGAATGCTATTTTTCCCGCGGTGCTTTGTAGCTCTCGGGCTTCGCCCTCGAGCTACAAAGCGCACCTTAGGAAAAATCTAGCATTTCTGTCCCTTGGCCTATAATGTACTATTTTTCACAGTGAAAAAATATATTTTTTTCACTATGAACACGAAATTAGATTGACAGTAACAGAAATGAAGAGAGGAATAACCAGAGGTAATTTTAATGAAGTTTAATGGTTTTATTAACAACCTAATTACAAAATATAAATAACACTCCTAATAATTACTTCGTTTTCACTGCTGGAATCCATTAAAATTAAATCCGCTTTAAATTTTTTTTCAACTGTCACTTTTATTTACCATCGTAACCAAGATGCATGGAAACCAAACTCCACCCACTTGGTTATGGTGTTGTCACTTCCTAATATTTACATTGTTGACCGGGGGGAAGCAAAAATGTTGACCGCTAGATGGCAGCAGGATCGCTAAGGTACCTCAAATTTGACAGCTACGTCAAACTTTATGACAATTCGATTGTGCAAAATACCGCTTAAAAGTAGAAAAACGAAGCAATGTTTAAATTAAGTTAAATTTCTTCATAACTTCTGTGTTTGATTGTGTTGTCTATTAAATAAATCTGTGTTAAACCGTGGTGTATTGGAAAAATTCAATTATTTATATAATTGGGAAATAACTATTTCAAGTAAGTGATTCAAATTTTACGAGTTATATTATCAAAGTATAATGAACAAGTACATAACATTTTCACAACCTAATTAAACAATACACCCCAGTACAAGTTTGTATTTTAAGTAGCTGAACTTGATATATAAAACTCTGTACAAATGAATATATTTATTGACTAAAAGTTAAACTTCGGCTGCAGATTGACTTGTAATTAGTTACCCCCGGCATTCATCTGTACAGACTAGCAAAACTGCAGAAAATCTAGTCGGAATAATGTATGTATCTTGTAAGTTATCTTGCCAGTAAGATTGAAATGCACAATGATGTAAAATCAACAGGATAATGCAAAGGAGGAAGAAAGAGACTCACGGTATAATCTTGCGGGAGTGCCGGGCACTCGAACTGGTAGTGGATAAAAAGATGAGATCTGAGAGACACTGAAAAGTAGGTAAATATTCCACTGAAAATGTGGATTATATTCAAAAAATTTCTTTAGAGATCTATTAAACCTAGTTAGCATTACAGTGATTATACAAAATTTAAAAATAAAGGGCTTCTATAGCAAACACTTAGACTACTAAACCAATTTGGACAATTTAGCATACTATTGCCGTTTCGATTTTTCTGCAAGCCTTTTTCGAGCCTCTTCTTCGCAACAGATGCAACTCTTATCATCAGATAGTCAAAAATTACTTGTTTAATTACATGTTTCTTATGATTTTCACATCCTACATACCCTACTAACTTTCCTGATGTGGCGACTGTTTATACAATTTCTTACAGTGCATTTCTTTTCAGATCTTTTTTAACAATATCTTGTATACTATATAATTTCAATATTTTTTTAGTATTGTTAAAAGCATCGTAGATGGAACTTTTAAAGAACTTCTTGACTTAAATGAATGAAGTCGGCATAATTCTCATATCCAGTACCCACGAGTGTACGAAAGCATCAGGACAGAATAACATTTTTGTTTTATATCACGGGGCAATATAAATAGAAGCATATACAAATGCTTCTTGATGGTCAGAAAATGGCAATTCTTTAATCATAGAATGTAGGTATGTCACCATCTACAAGTTTTTTCAAGTATTCGTTTTTTAGAGAGGCATCAGATGTTTTGAGAATGTCTTTGGATTTCACCAGCGATTTTAACATGTGACCACCTGTAATATTACTGCCCCTAAGTGGCTTTATTAAGGAATACAAGGTACTTGATAAGATTCGGGATGAGAACTATCACCACAAGCTGCTCTCATTAATCCAAAGAAGTGCTAAAAGTATTAATATGTATTTTAATGTTGCTGTTGGTTTTCTTTATCTATTTTCGAGCTGATTACACAAACAAAACTTAAAGAGGAAATTTTGCGTAAGGTACAAACTCAGAATATTTATACTATTATTTCGTTGTGTAGCAGTTTGTATTTTAAGCCAGATTAATTGGTTTTCAAATTGCATGGGTGCAATTTATTTTAAATATGAATATTATACGAACTTCAAGTGGATCTTGGCTTATACGAGCTGTCATTAAATATTTATCTCCTAATTCTATAACTAAATATTTAAACTATTGTCTATTGTAGCATGTTTAGTAGCCAAGAGTCCTCCTGATATAGATTTACTTACAATTAGATAATAAATAATATCAGCACACTGCTCCCATAAATTTAAGTTTGTAATAAAATCGTCCAGTATCTAAAATGTTTGTTTTATTAACTAAGTACAAAGAGGGTAATGTCTTTTTAAAGACTGTGGAACTTTGCATGCAGGATGTACGCTTTAATCAGTATTATTTCTGATGCCACTGTCGGTTTTTATTTTTTAACATTTCCTGGAAAAGAATTGATTGAAAAATAGACAAAAAAATGATGATCAGAAACTGTATACATGTGAAATTAGAAGATTTGTTTGATTTCAATGATAACCCAAAAGACAGCATGGCAATGGCACGGAGTTGCTTACTGCACACGTAATCTTAGTGGACACCCTCTACATTTTACGTTTGTATAAATGTAACATGATTCATTTTATATTATGGAAACATAGGTACTCTGTATTATTTCGAATTTAAGTAAAGAGCGTGTTGATGATTATGTGAATTTAAAACATGATTCAGTGCATTGAGTTTACGACAAAACTATGGTGTTGCTGCACTGTCTTCGAATCTAAGTACATCTTTGTATTTTATGTAATAAAAAGCAAAGATTGTTTTACGTAAAAAAAGTGTTTACTTACTTTTGGAACACTAAATAAGTTTTGCTTATTTCCGCATAATAAACATTACTTTATTATAATATATTAGTAATACAACAACAAAATAACTTAACTAATTAACTGAACTAAATATATTTACTCGCTAACTAAGAAAATTAAATGATACTTTCAGTTGAATATTAACCAGACCGCAATAATTTAAGGCGCGAAAATTAAATTTGACGTTTTAAGGTACTTGAGCTACGCTGCTGCCATCTAGCGGCCAACATTTCGTTACGCCCATATCAAACTCGAGTGACAACTTATTACCACAGAATAAATACCTACGGACACAGAAGCGCCACTCTCGGCGGCGCCTTTGATGTTTCAGCTAGTAGCTAGATTTTGTGAGGCGGCCATATTGAAAGCAAGTAACTTAAGGCGGGTAATTTAAAAACTTGCATTAAAGGCTTGATAGTTTTATAATCTTTATGCTTTGATTTGGCACAAGGTAAAAATATATATTTCTTTAAGAGTGTACATTAAAAAAATAAAATCTTATAAATAAAATTGGAAATCGAAATAAAGAAGCAACGCAAAGATAAAAGATTGGAGAATAGTATCGATAAGAAAAAGACTGAAACAAATAAGAACACTACTTCGAAAATTGCTTCGAAAAAAGCTTCAAAGGCAGCCTCGACCATTGTACGCGATATATTTAGAACCGAAGATGACTATTCAGCTAATTACCACTGGAAAACGAGTTGAAGTATAAAGTAAGGCGACCGTATATAGAGAGCTGTGGTATTTTTGTGTGCAAAATATTTATGGTACATATCTTGGAATAAAATGTCAAAGGTGTACTAGATGCCCATCAACGGTTCAATCTCCAATGCCAATGATTGGCTACCCTGCCAATCAGTGGTTCAATTCTTATGCCAATCATTGGCTATACTGCCAATAGCTGGCACAATAATGCAGTCCTTTACTTTTATTTTTTTTTTCACTTATTTCAGAAACTTGTTGAATAAAAACTTGACAGATTTATGTAGCAAAACATCGAGAACCAAACTTAAAAAAAAAAGTTTTCTACCACTAATACTGATGATGTACTGAACCTTCGAAGGTGAAAACCTCTTAAGGTGCCAATCAATGGGTGTTTTACCCTTAAGAGTTTTGTGTTTTCAATTCAGATAATGTACCGTTGTGCGTCTTGTGGAAATCGAAAGAAGGTTAGTTCTTTATTTACATTGGAATTGTTGGGGCAATTAGGTGCAGCACACCACCGACCACCTTTTAATGCACTAATATTAAAATTAGTCTTAGTAATTTAATTGTTATCATAAAATACGGTTGACAAACTGGTCAACTCGCATTGAAACTAATGGATATAAACACAAATCTACTCGCTGCCAACATGGCTTCCGCTAAGCATGCGCACTCATTTTCAGATCCGCTTAAAACCGAGAGTGGCGCTTCTGTGTCCGTAGGTATTTATTCTGTGCTTGAATGTTGTTTATCTTTTCGTGGCTTGTATTATTTTTGCGTTTTTGGGAAGGTTTTTTTGTTTATAAGTTACCTATATTAAGTTTAGCTAGCGTTAAGAGATTTTAGGTGGTACACGTCGTAAAACATTTACATCTTTGCCCTCTGTGATCATTCATGAACATTAGAAAGTGCTCGTTTGCTCGAATTTGACATTGTTGCTGAAAAAAATTCTGTAGACTTTAGAGCACGAGCTACACAATGTTGTACAAAATCTTGCTGTATGACACGGCACAGGATTTTGTAAAAACACGTTATACTTTGTACAAAATTCTGTGCGGTGTCATACAGGCCTAAGTGAAATTTTTGAAATTGTACTAAATTATGTGACTTTGGCAATCTGGGTTAAATAAGTGTATGCCTGGAATTGTTAAAATTGCCAAAAATGCTCTTTAGCAGTTTTACCTGGAAAACCTATTTTGTCTTATGTTGTATTTTTGATTTATTGTTGTTATTTAATTTATTCTTTATTTCACTACTAAAATTTTGTGCCAAAAAGAGATTTATAAAAGCTTACTTCCTGATAGAGGTAATTAATCCTTAGTTATGACCTGGGTTAAACCCTCTATGAGTTAGAAGTCAGTTTGTGAATGGAATTAGTTATTATCTAATGTTTCTAATATTCAATATCTTTAATATAAAATAAATAATTATCATATTTAAAAGTGTTTGAAGGACAGGAATGTATGTTTTTGTGGTCATTTAAAAGTGGGTTTGGTGGCCCAGATAAACAGTTAACAGTTTATAGGACAATCTAATTCAGATTTTCACTGTATACACATACAGTTAGAACCTATCTTTTTTAATCAGTAGTTGAAGGTTAAATATTTAAGTGAGTGAGGTTGTTTATCAGGTAGCCAAATGTGAGTTGTCCAGATATCTGTCGGAACATTTAGAACTAAATGTGTATAAAGCTTTTGGGGCTATTGAACAGACACTTTTTTTCTCTAACTAAAATGAAAACTGTTTCCAAAGAGAAACCATTTTGGAATGTAGAAGACATTAAGAAAAATGTAACTGGCAAATTGAAACCAGTTTCTTTGGATGCCTTTGCCAACTGTTTTCAGAATCTTTTAGAACGTCACAATAAGTTAGTAAAGTAACTAGACATTACTTTGAATAAACATAAAATATTTTTTGTGATACTTAAATTGTGTTTCTTTATATTGTGCCAGCCTGGGAATTAAAATGCCAAACTTGGTATACTAGACCCTGTATATATGCAAATAATTTTAAATTATAGAGAACGAAACTCTACAGCTTTTCTCAATGTCCTTTTTTGATATCTTGAATAAAAACGTAGATATAGAAGAATCACACTAAATACACACTCTGTGTAGTTTATTTTATTAAATAATTAAATAGATGATGTTTTTATATTCAATAGAACCTTCTACCTCCTCCATTAGTATCTAGCATAGGCACTATATTTAAAATATGAAAAAAAAAGTTTTATATGGATCTAGAGAATACTGAAAAATTTAAATACAAAGGCTAAAATTTATAACAGACCTTGTAACCATAAAATATAAAGACATTTGTATAAATCGTTTAATATTGGTGCAAAGGGGTACTAACTAGCTAATATTTTTATAAATTTGTATCATTATAGCAAATCGATTCAAGAATCATTTGTTTTACAACACTAGTTATAATTACATACCATATAATATCTAAAAAAATGGCAGACATATTTACGAAGTGGTTCAAAGTAGCCCCATTTAAATTATTTAAAACTAAATTATTCACTCTTTAAATTCAACTCACCATTTACCAATGTTCTCAAGCATGTGTTCTCCGACAGCATCATAAATAATGTGAGCACCTTTATTTTCCGTGGCTGCTAAGACTTGTTTTTTTAGTTTTGAGCCAAATTGTAGAGTTTTGAAAGCTCCACGTTCTCTAAGCAGCTCAGCCCTTTCGCTTGAATCAACAACACCAATTACCTAAAAAGTTCTCTCTTGTGAATCTAACGAACTACTTAAAAATAGTTTCAGTACCTTTGCTTTATAAACATTTGCGGCAACATCGACTGCAGCCAAACCTAAGCCGGCTGCTCCCGCTGTTATTAAAACATAGTCATTTTCCTTAACCTTACCCATTTCTGAAAAAGCTAGCAATGCAGTTCCATGGCCACTTGTTAAAAGGGCTGCATCCTTAAGCTGGACATTACTGGGTAAGCGAAATACATCATTGATATTTAGCTAAAACAAATAAAAATTTGTTGAAACAGTAAAGCACATTAACGAACTTTGCTTACCACACATTCTTCGGCAAATCCACCAAATTTTTCTAAACTAAGCGCAGCTACTTTTTCACCTTGCAGCACTTGCTCGTTTGTAATATTTTTTCCAATTTCAATCACTTCACCGGAAAGTTCATAACCTGGGACAAATGGAAGATCTCGGGATTCATCTCTAAAGCTGTGTAGGTCTGCTGAATTAAAACTGCAGTATCGCACTTGAACTCGTACTTCGTTGTCGTGAAGTTTAGAACGCTTCTTGGTTTCAACCGATAAACCTTTCAGGGCTTCTCTTACTAGTGCAGCTTGGTAGGTGTTTGTGCTTTCTAACCGAGCTTGCTGGGTATGCTTCTTAAGACCGTGAAAGCAGGTCCTCGTTAGGGTTTTCAGCAAAGAGCTGCTCATTTTTAGGTTTAGGATATAATTATTTGTTGAAATAACTTGACCCTAACCTCACTTCTCAGATTTGGACTAATGAAATATATTTTAACATTGTATGCAACCACAATTACATTAAGGAAATTATATTTATGCCAAGTAAAATCGCACGTGTAGCATAAGTTGCCTGTAATGTTTAAATAAAATTGAGCAATTTGGACAATAATAAGAATAGGGTATAACGCCCGTTGTTTACACAAGAATATTTAATGTTAAAGCCTGTGGAGTAGGGGTTCGGGAGGAATTTCTGATCAGTGGAGTCCGAGTCGGAAAAAGTCAGAGTCCACGTTACATTTTATTTTTGTTTTTTAGTAAATTACAAACTTTGACTAATTTTAATTTTGACTCTACTATTGAACCATTTCTTTACAAACAGGGTGTTTAAAAATACGTTCGGATATTTTACCCACTTATAGATCTCATCTATACGAACAAAAAAGTCGTAATAAACATGGGTTGGAAAATCAACCGTTTTCAAAATACAGCCAAATTATTTACGCCGAGGAGGAGTGCAGAATCGTATTTATCACGTCTGCTATGGAAGTGGATAAAACAACATTTGTTTGAATTTTTGTAATTGTCAATATTGTTATCGTTGGTAATTCTTATGAGGCACGTCCTTGTATGCCGAAGCATTTCCGAACGGGCAGTTCCGTGGGACAAATGTTTTACAAATTTGCATCAACGTTTATCCGAAGTTGGCGCATTTAAATCAAGAAATGGCGATGGTGGTCGGTCTAGATCAGTTTTTACTCCTGAAGCGGAACCTAATATTTTAGGGACAATTGAAGAAAATCCAGATACCAGTACTAGGAGATTTTCTGCCAAAACAAATATTAATTCTTCCCTAATTTGGAGAATATTACGTGAGGAGCAATTGTACCCATACCATATTCAAAGTGTACCTACAGGCTCGTATTGTGTCTGATTATGCTGCACGTCTGATATTTTTCCGATGGGAACTGACAAGAGTTGCAGAAAACGCAAACTTTATTAATAAAGTCTTATTTACTAACGAAGCTAGTTTCACAAGAAATGGCATTGTTAATTTCCACAACAGCCGTGTTTGGTCAAATGAAAACCCTCATGCTCTTATTGAATCGAATCATCAACAACGATTTTCAATTAACGTTTGGCTTGGTGTTTTTGGAGACCATATGATAGGACCTTTTTTTCTTCCAAACCATTTGACTGGCCAATTGTATCTCGACTTTTCGCCTAATACCTTACCACTATTGTTAGAAAATGTACCCCTCATTCATAGAATGAATACGTGGTTGATGCACATTTTTCAACCATGGTCAGAAATTCCCTAAACAAAATTACAGCGGCAGGTGGATAGAGCGAGGGGATCCAGGTGTGCGGCCATCTAGATCTCCTGACCTCAATCCGCTTGACTTTTATATTTGGGGCTATCTAAAGTCGTTAGTTTATTCAAGCCCTGTGAATAATTTAAACGAACTGCGAGAACGAATAGAACATGCCTGCCAGACTGTTCGTATGAATCCGAAAATCTTTGAAAGAATACGGCGTTCATTATTACGGAGATGCGAAGGATGTGTACAAATGGAAGGAGGGCATGTAGAACATCTACTTTAATTGTTTGTACTTAAAATCTTTTATTTACACGGCTATTTGTTTTACTGGGTGGGGAACTTATTGATATAACAAGCAATATTTATTTTATTAAAAAACTCCATATCTTGAAAACGGTTTATTTTCGAACCCATGTTTTATTGATGGGATCTATATTCTATAAGTGGGTAAAATATCCGAACGTATTTTTTAAACACCCTCTCCCTATAAATATACAGTACGTTCATTAAAAAAAACTCGTAGCTGGCCATGGTAAATTTACGTATAGTGTCTTCTTACAACATGCACTTTATAGGAAGCGAAATAACGAAATTTACTAATTTTTAAATCAGTACGTAAAACACGATTTAATTGGTAATAAAACAAATTTCCGCCTGTATACACTGGTATACACATGTTAGTTGGTTTTCTGAACAATTTAAACTTTATAATTAAATAATAATTAGATCTTCACGTTTCATTTCCGAAACAGGTCGATTCCGAATCGCTTACCGTTGAAATGTATTCCTATGTATACGTCAAAGTGTATCACATATCCCACATAACCTCGAAACGTGATTGTTGTTGTTGTTGTCATTTATAAGTGACATTATGACTGTCAATTGTAACATATGGGCTAAGCCATACCTTGATAAAAATTTCAAATCCTGCTAGAGTTTTTTTAAATGAACATACTGTACACATATTGCTATGTAATATAGTAGAAATAATTATTGTAATATTTTCGACCCACGTTGATGGCGTCAGAAAAGATGCTGTGTTGTTATAAATAAATATTAAACATAAATAAATTCATAAACTAAACTCCATGTTGGTAGCGCCCATAATACAAATTAAATTAACCATTTGTCAAACGAAGAACTTAAATTATAATCTACATCAGCATACATTCTTATAAAAAAAATCTCAGGGTTCTAATAAAGATATTAATTTTCGTGGCTTCACCCAAGATAGTAATATAATTATTATTATGAATTAAACAAATATATAACAAAAACAAACCTGTAAACTTATCTTTATTTCCAATGGTTATGAAACACACTCTACGGCATAATTCCATAAACCTGCATACCTTTGCATTATTCCGGCCTTGATGCTATAATTTAAAATTTACGCGTCCCTCGATGGATGCACACATGACCATTAAAGATGCAACTCCACCAGCCATCTCGTAAAAAGTGCCGATATTCAGGTTAAACTTTTTAGTAAATTAAAATAAAACACTTTTGAAGAATAATAACAGGTGAGGTTTTTTTATTATGAACGATCAACACATTTCACATTATTAAAAATTGAAATTAAAATAAAACGAAGTTTTATTTTAAATTGTAAAGAAAACTAATACGTAACCTCAAAATTCACATTATTAACATAACTTGGCTACGCATCAAAATTTGCGTAAATCGATTTAAATGGTTTGAAACTTATTTTCAGAGCGATTACAAACGCGTGCTTTCACTTCAAGCACCTAGAAGAGACTAAATTCCAAAATTGGGCCCAAAAATCAACTGCAATTTAAAAATGAACCAATGGCCTCACAGGACCTTATCTTTTCAATCAACATATGATTTTAAATAAATTAAAATTGCTTATAACAACATAAACAATTCACATTTTAACAAATAAATTTCAGAATTGTAATCTCTGAAAAATTACAAATCTTTTGATATAAGTTACATAAATATTTGAAATAAAAAAAGTTACATGTGTTTAAAATAGCAAGTTTGCACAAATTTCTTCAATTAAGCCTTAAAATTATGAAAAACAGTTACAAAACCCCTCATACAACTTAATTATTAACTTTTATATGCTGTATATCTGCTAACAGTATAATAATAAGTAATAATTAAATTAAAACCTCAAAATCCATATTCTTTACCTAAATTTCATTATTTGTAAATTAACAACGTAATTTAACTGAACAAAGG
>JABXWE010022090.1:0-12420 GCA_014611495.1 Limonius californicus | reverse complement strand
TCTTCTGTTGAATTCTTCAGCAGCTTCATGAAAACTACGCATTCGGTCGCCTACTAATCGTACAATTTCCACTTTTTCTTGTAAAGAATAAGCCATATTGCTTTCGATAAGCACTACAAGGCAAGTAAATCAGAGACAGTGACAATGAAGATGACAGTAGTTGTTGATTATTTTTCAATTGTTTGTTTTCCATGGCAACAAAACAAACGAACAAATGACTATTTAAGTTCAATATTATTGTTAATTTCTTATTTGTTTGTTTTTGAGTTGATCTAATACAATAAAAATGTGTTCAATTTGTATACAGCTAATTTTACATTTAAAATTAAATATTTTGTTAATTTTGGCGTACGTTTTTGTTGGACTACCCTGTGGTAAATTTAGTTGTTGCTTGGGAAGCATTCGGTATTATTAGAATATCCACTAAATGTGTTTAATTCGCGTCACTTTTCTTCTTATCAAAAAATTTAAAAATGTCCCAGCTGGGACACCCTGTATATAAGAGCGATAAAAATGGGGATAGTAGGGTTTTAAGTGGTCCCGAATAAGAATCCGTGGTTATTTTTGCACTGAAAAAATCGCTAATAGTACTTCTCTAAATTTCGACCCCAAAAAGGGATCACAGTTGGCCACGAGTTTAGTCGTCAAAACAAGTGACATATGCATTTAAAGCATTTTTCAGAGATCTATCCAACAAAAAAAAATTTACGAAAATTGGTTGAAAAATGCAAATTTTACGAGGGTGGTAAGGTCTTAAGTGGGACACACGGTATAAGACTCTTTTGATTGTTTTTGATCCAAGAAGGCTCTGGTGAAGTATTACGCAATGAAGGTGGGACACTCTTTACAATTAAAAACAGAAGAATGTGAAAAATGATAGGACAAAGATCGATGCAGCAGAGGCATATATTAAAACTTTAAAAGAATGTAATTTAAAACACAAATAATTAAAGTTGGTAAGAAACACAGAGCAGAGAGCAAATTTAGTAACAAGAATAGAAAAAAGAAAAGAAAAATTTAGAGTCACGGGAATTAAACAGGAACGAGAGAATGCTCTCACAGGCAAATGCAAGAAGATGAAAATATAGAAGCGAAGCTGGAGCCAGCAAATAAGAATTGAAGAAACAAGGAATTAGAATGATTTAGAATAGTATGCCTTCTTAGTTCGCACGATTAGTTCCACGAATGCTAATTATGTTCGATTACAAAAATGGTTCACACCTTAACTATCAAAAAATTCAACAAAACGTTAAAGAAATGCTCGTTGTGACTGACTAAATTTAATTCGCGACCCACTGATGGTTCCGCAATTTGAAAATCACCAGTTTAGAAAGTAACTGTTGGGAAAATGTGGAACTATATAATACGAGGGAAAGTCAACATCTAAAGGGACTTTTAATAAATCAGGTATTTTAATTGTACATTCAAGATTGTAATGTAGGTCATTATAACACATATTCTCCCCTCACTTCCATACACTTAGTCAATCTCTACAAAAACTTTAGAATAGACTGAAATTCTCCCATTCTTGAAACGATCTATCCACTTATAAATCTTGCTTTTGCTTAGACAGCTATCTTCATACTGCTGCTGCATTCTGCGAATTAATTCTGTAGGTTTCACTCTCTATGAGCGAAGAAAACGCATCACTGCCCGCATTTCTTCTTGGTGCAATTAGATAATGGCGCACTCATTATAAATTGACTTAAAATCACGATGAAAAAGCAATTACGCACAAAATAATCACACAAAACGTATGCAAACACTTTGAGGTTATGGTTTATGACAGAACAGGCAGTGTTGCCAAACACTCGTTCGGAAAAACAAGAAAAGGTAGTGTTGCCAAACACTCGTTCGGGAAAACCAGAAAGTCCCTTAGATTCTGACTTACGTTCGTGACGAGCTTTCAAAAAGGTTTCTAATTAGGGTTTGCTATGAGTGTTACAAGGTATGTCGTAGCTGTCATGTTACCTACCGGCCGTACGTGTGTTTATTTCTTTGAATGTCAACACAAGCAAGTGAACTTAACCTCAACGTGTGTACCGTCGCAATAAAACACATTTTAAAAAGTAAACAACCACATTACAACAAACAGATTAAACAGATTTTGACAGGAAAATAAATTATATTAATTTCGTAGTTGTTAAAATTGGCATTTGTTTATAGTTCAATCTCAGACATGCAAAAAATGTTTATAGCCCTCTCTAATTTGAAAACTTTTCGATTACGTGCTATATGCAAATCTAAACTTAAGTTAATATTTTTCACGACCAGCGTGCTCCAAGCTGAGCGATAGGTCCTTAAGAGAAGATAAAAGGTTTTTGAGCATCCATCGAAGATTGATTAATAGGTGTTAGCAAAAACAAATTTTTTAAGTGGAAACGCGCGTTTACGAACACGAAATGTTAATGTTAAATAAACAAAGGCTTTTAAAAAGGCGGATAATGAACTGACACAATATTTCTCTTTCGGAAGGGCAGCTTCAGAGCCACGTCTAGTTAAATTAATATTTTATGTCACGACTCTCAGCTCATCGTCCGATTCCGTTGCCCAGATTTAATTAATTACCCTCGGTCGTGGGGTTAAATTAAATGTGATTTATTATTACTTATTGCCGGATTTAATTACGCTGAAATGAAATACTTGATAATAAAATCGCCATTCCGGTTGACAAAAATAATCACTGCAATTGGCTCAGTACAATTAATTTCTCCGCATCCACGTAGTTGCTGTTTGGTTCAATTAGCTTTGTGATTTACGCTAATTAGTGCCCGAAACATACAACAGTGTCACTCCACATACGAATGCTAAAGATAATAAATGGCTCATTATACACACCGCAATTCAGCGAGTGATTAATCACCCTCGAATAACCGCCGCCAGAAATTTTCCAGATCAATCAAGAGCCCTTCGGATGCTCAACATGCTGACTTAGAAATTAAATCTCGGGGGCGGCCCGCCCCTTGTTAGTTTTACGTGCTTTTAATTATTTTAATTAAAGTGTTTAATTATCTCAGCTGGAGGAGCTGTATGTATTTGCGGTTTTTATAACGCGCCGGTTCTAATGAATGCCTTCAGTGTTTCATTCGCACTCTGTTTTTAAACCGTCGGATTCGAAAGCTGGACCTATGCTAATGCACTAAGTAATATATTGCGTGGGACAAATTTCAGGGTGTTCCCGTAAAATTTTATGTTAATCACGCCTAATTTTGGCGAATTTATGATGTGGAGCTTGTTAGAAAAATCCCGCACCAAAGTCATATGGTAAAAAATAACAATCTAATCCGAGAATAATTCTCTTCATCATACTTTCGTGAGCACAAAAATAAAGAATAACTTTCGGCTTGGACCGCATTATAATTTCGGATAACATCCAGAATAATCAGGTAAGAACCGACCTGCCGCTGGCTGGCTAGACGATTACTTACCTAAATTTTTTTAGCCAGGTATGTCTTGTGATGGCAAACAAGGTACATCGCAAACGGTTGTTGGTCCGCAGAAAAACATAATCTAAGCAGGCCTCGATCTAGCACTTGTCTTTGTTTTGGCACACAGGATATATATAAACGCAAATCTTTGTCTGTCCTAAAGTATACAAAATCAAGCAGGCCCTGTTCAGACACATAAGGCTCTAGAACATATCTGAGTAAAACAAACAAATCATCGTTCGTGGTCGTGAGGTAAGCGACAGGTCAGGCCTTACTTGATTATGCTGCGTGTTGCCCCTAAATAACGACGCTACCTAAACTGAACATTAGCCTTACTCTTGAAAATTAAAGACATTACTAAAGCCCCAAACAATATAAAACAATAAAAATATTTTACTCCTATTTTCTTCTTATGCCGCATGTTTATTTCCTTAACCGGTTTTCTTTACAGACTGCTGCAGACAGGCCTCCTGACATTATTTCCATTTACTTCTGCTATTACCTTTTCGCATCTATCTTGTTGCTGCCATGCATACAATATCATCTTCCTATCTACCATGTGGTCATCCTACGCTTCTTCTCGTTATCCTAAAGTTGCACTCCAATAATCGCTTAACCCACACGCTATCGTCTAATATAGAAACTTGCTCGGCCCATTTCTATTTCATTTGTGAATTCTTTTTATTACATTTTCTACTTTCGTTTGATACCGTGTTCACTCGTTCGCTTTTGAACGTAGCAAAATTATTTCTAGGGTTGCACGTGAAAGTGAAAGCTAATTACTTTTTCTGCAAGTGGTCCGGTTATAATTATTTACGACAGAACTTCTGTCTTTTGTATGTTCATTTCCAACCTTACATTTTTAAAGTTCTGATTTAGTTTTTATATCACGGATTGTAAATCTTCCATTTTACGTCGTCTGCAAAGCATGCATTGTTAAGGTATTCACCATTGATGTTTTTACCATTAGTGTTCCAATCCAATCGCCTAAAAACATCATCCGATGCTAACCTCAACAATTTGGTCAACAATCGCCGAATGAGGAGCGTAGTCAATTTGATGCATTGTTAGAATGCTTTAGTGGTTGATGAGCTAGCCACACGCCACTTAACCGTCGTTTTGTCATAGTGTTCCGTAGTATAATATTGGGCTCAAATGAACACTACGGCCGAAAATCCCGCCAAGTGTGAAGTGCAAACTGTGATTCGCTTTTTCCATGCGAAAAACGAAAACACTATCGAAATTCACCGTCAAATATGTTAGGTTTATGGTCCAACCATCATGGGTGAAAAAAAAGTCGGACAATGGTGTAGGAATCTTAGAGACGGCCGAACAAACGTACACCATGAGTAAGGAAGTGGAAGACCTTCTGTTGTCACGAACAGGCGCCAAAGCTATAGACTTTGTGCGAGGTGGGTGTCAAAGATAATGACGGATGTTCACAAAAACCACCGAATGGCCTCTGCACTGACATTCGTGCATCGCTGCGAAGCTGATGGAGATGAGTACTTGGATCACATTGTAACTGGCGACGAGACTTGGATTTCGTACACCAATGTTGAAATAAGTAACAATCAATGCAAAATATGCGAGTTCCCCCAAGGCCAAAAAGTTCAAGCAAACGTTCGCGAACCGAAAGTTTAAGGCTACTGTTTTTTGAGACAGAAAATGCTTATCGTTGGTTGATTTCGTCGAACGTGGTACGACAATTAATGCAGATTTGTATAGTAAGACTTAAGAAAGTTTTAAAGACGATTCAGAACAAAGGCGAGGATTTCTGACGTCTAGAATCGTGATTTTGCACGTTGACACCCAACCGCCTGCGGAGGCTCGCACTATGCAATTCAATTTGAGGATTTTTAACCATCCCCATACAATCCTGACCTATCGCCGAGTGACTATCAACTCTCCCCCACCTTAAGATTTTTTTTAAGAACCCGCCACCATTTTCTCGGGGAAGACAACCTCAAAACGACTGTACAAATTTGGTTTTCGTCAAGGCGACAACCTTCATGACGGAAGTATACAAAAACTTGACGACGATAACATTAGTGTTTAAATTCGAATGGCCACTATGTAGAGAAATAGTTTAATTTAGAGTGTATCTGAGATTTAAGCATACCTAATATTTTTGAAACTTTTCCTAACTAGTTATCGTTTCTTAAATAAAAAAAATCTCTAGTCTTTCTGCTTTATTTCTATCCACTGAACTTTACTAATTGTATTATGATACATTCATTTTCTAGAGTTTTATTTAATTTCATATATTTAAGAAGAACTGGAATTCTTCTTTATTTCGGGGATATGTTCAACATTTAAGTTCATTGTTTTAGTTTTTGTTTTTGACAATGCTTTCTTGATAGATCTGTACATTATTATTATTTTCTATCCCCTGTTTCACCATATTATACTCATGTGTTCCTTGATCTTGTCATATATTTGCTGATGTTTTTGTTCGGTTCGGTTGTTTCACTATAAACCCCATTTTCTACCAATCTTCTACTTTCGGCCGTCACCCTTTATTTCGTCCGATAGTATTGTATTATGAACCAAAAACAATTCTGGAATGTGATAAAAAGGCTGAAGGGCAACCGATCAAAGCCAATACGAAATAGTGTAAATCAAAAAGGAGATATTGAAACAACAACAAAAGGAATCCTCAAAACCTGGCGAGAATACTACAAAAACAAATACCAAAACGTAAGAAGAAACCAACATCAATAAACAGAAGCACACAACGACGAACACGAAAATTGAAACGAAGAGGAATAAAGTGACATAAAATAAATAAAATAAAAATGTCTATAAAAAATGGCCGAAATGGTAAAGCCGCAAGGGAGGATTCTATTGCACCTGAATTACTTAAGAAAGAAGGACAAGTAATAAATAAATGGTTAAAATCAATCATCCAACAACCATGGGAAACTGAACTAATCTGAATGGGGAAAAAACATCATTGTCCCTAAACATAAAAAGGGCGAAACAACAAACTGTGAAAACTATCGTGCAATATGTCTATGCGTGTGTCCAAAATGTACTCAAAAATTATAGAAAAACGTCTAAGGAATGAAATCGAGATAAACTAGAAGATCAACAGGCGGCCTTCCGCCCTGGAAAACAAACACAAGACCACAGACCTAGAGAACAAATATGGAACGCACTAGAAAAACTATAAATAAAAAAGTAATGGGAGTAGTAATGCTCAACGGAAAAAAATCTGAAGATTTTAACATGGAGAAGGGGTTCAAACAAGGCGATATGTTAACTCCTTTGCTCTTCGTGGCGTATATGAATAGCATAATAAGAAGTCAGAAAAACAAGACTAGGATATTATAATCTGAATCCTATAATGACAAAAGACCTAATCTCCGCAGACGACATTGTAATAATGGAAGGAAACACAAGGCAACTGCAAAATAACATAAACGTATGAAAAAACAACCTGGTAGAGAAGGGAATGACGATAAATGTGAAAAAAAACAAAATAATGCACATAAAAAGAGAAGACCGAGAAGTAGGTGAACAGTTGTGTTCGTTTGATTTTGCCGCGTTCTTTGGATTAAAGTTTCATTTTAATTGCCGCTCTTAAGCCGATTACTATATTGTTATTTCCCGAATACAGTTTTGATGGGCCTTTTTTTGTTATCATGGAGAAATGCCGATTAATGTTTTGTCTGCAGAATTGCCCTGGAAATCTTATGCTTCTCGGAAGTTCACGTGCAAGATTTGTTCTAGAACTCCTGCACCTTATTTCGCAATATGATGAAATATTTCTGCTGCTGTATATGGGCATTGCGTTTTTTCTTCAGTCGGATTTAACATCTTCTTCGACCCGGTTGCTGCGATGCAGCTCCGAAATCAAGTACTGCAAGGGCGGCTTGGTTTTTCGATGGGTGTCCATCGCATGAATTTTCATATCGCTGTTATTACCGTGGGGTGAACAGAACCATCGACAAGTGTCGGATTTAAAGAAACACGCTGGAATTTTAACCCTTGGAAGACAATTCATTGCAAATTTGCCGATCCCTTTGGCGGTTTATTATCGAACCTCTTGCTGTGGCCCTCTGAATGTGCCGCTGCTGCGACAAACTAGGAAGTTTGTGCAGCGAATGTTTCGTTTTGAAATTTCCCGTGTTCCCGAACAACGTCTTGGCGGTTGATGTGCAATCGTGATTCCAACCTTCAGTAGCGTACCTTCTTATTTTTCCTGCTTCCCGAAGATCTTAGGAACACCCCAGTTGTGCCTCTCTGTACTCCCTACCGAACAAAACGAAAGTTTAATATATTGTTTTTGTGTAGTGAAAATTTTTTCCGAGTTTGATTTTCAAGTTTCAAGTGCTCAACCTTTTTTTGTTAGCGCGACGTAAAGCGAGCTTCAGTCGCCAGTTGTCCTTCTTTTTTTGTTAACTGTGAAGTGCAATTACAAATTATAATTTTTGTAAACCTAGGCGCGAGCCACTGACGGTGAGCCTCGGTTCGAACGTTCCAACGACCCTTGTATTAAACTTTAAATATCATTTTCAATGTAATCTTTGTTTTTGTATCACTAATTTTAAATAGTGGAATTATATTTGTCCTACAATTTACCATATGTTTTATTTTTGTATGTTGTTACTGTTTTGTGTGCAAGAATTTTGCAAGCTTTATATAGAGGGGAGGCACAATAAAGGTGAGTACGATTCCCGTAAGCTGCTGGCTTCTCAGCCTTCCACGAGAACCTGCAATAAGCTGTGATTTGGAAGGTGGAGCCCGCTAATTTTGTTCTATTCTGTACACAACTAGGTACGATTTCCCTCCCGTAAGCGATTCCCATGAACCACCCCTACTCCTCTGAGTTTAGCCGAAGGCCTTTTTCCATCTTTCCTATTGCGGGTCGACGAAAAGGCTCGTTTGGCCCATAACATCACAGATCAACATAGAAGGACGTCAAATCGAACATATAGAAAAATATGAATACCTGGGTACTATAATAAACAATGACGGACGAATAGAGGAAGAAATAAGAAATATAATAAGTAAAGCAAATAAACTGTATTATCAAATAAACAACACAGTGATAGGCAAAAAAGGACTAAGCACCAAAGCGAAAATGCACATATATAAAACAATATTCAATCCCTCGTTTCTCTACCGATCAGAGTCCTGGGAGATGCTTGACAAGCACAGATCAGAAGTAACAGCATCAGAGATGAAATACCTGCGAAGAGTACTGGGAAAAACGAAAAGAGATCGAGTAAGAAACAAGAGCACAAGAGACGAGCTAGACCAACAACCAGTCGTAGAAGAGATAGAATTAAAACAGTTAAAGTGGTATGTACACCTCAATCGCATGGTGGCTGAGAGATACCCCAAAATAGTTTACGAGATAAGAGCGGAAAGAAGAATATGAAGAGGTAGACCCCGAGCCAAATGGGAAGATAACATTAAGGAGGCTGTACGGAAAAGAGGAAAAAACATCGAAGACGTTAGAAGAATGGCGAGAGATCGTAACAACTACCGGAAATGACTCGAAGACCCAACGCCGTGAGGCATCAATGGGAAATAAGAAAGAAGAAGAAGTATTGTATTTCCGTTTAGTTTTTCCGTCCTATAAACTAAATTATCAGAGAGGAGAATAGGTTTATTATTTAATTTCTAATTCTAAAACAGTTTTGATATTTGTTTCGTTTATGTTCTAATTTGTACGATTTATGCGGGGTCGGGTTAGTTTTGCAGGTTTTCCCTTTCGTATTTTGATTTTACACGGACAGTGTTGACGGAAATCACATCTTTTATTATGTATTGATGTACAGATATTGTATAGTTGATTTATTTTTGGACTATTCTTTTTTGGACCCCTCCATGTCTATTTCCTATTTTTGGTTTCTGAAAATATGCGTTTATGGCATACCAGTGTTTTTGTTCTAAAAGTTAATCAACATCTTTTTTCTGTCGTTTGTGCTTCTTAAACCATGCTCTGCAATACACCTTTCTGATTCTTCCTACGTCTGCCCCAACTTTGCATTCAGATCGCCCATCAGTACAGTACATTTGGTTTTGTTTGTTCGTACAGCTTGACTTACATCTTCATAAAACTTTTCAGCTTCTTCTTCTTCTTGGTATTGTCATTATTGTATGCATATAACTCTTCCTAGTATACACTCAATTACTTTAAAATTTCTTCTGTATGTTATTAAATGGTACTACACAATGTGACTTATTTTCGTTTCCTTCGTAGATGACACGTAAGCTTCTGGTATTTACCTCCTTTTTTCTCTCGTTTCGTTGATACCGATGATATTCCACTTTATACGGCCAAGTCCTTCTTTCAATTCTTCCATTCTTACTTGTGATGCTATGGATCTCGCATTATTTTGATATAATGACAGCCTGGTTTATATTTTCTAACAATAAACACTACGAAATTAAAAAAAATTATATCCGAATAATTAAGTTTACAGATTAGATTCATCCCTCAACATTATCAAGGATAAAATAGTACATCACCAATATTGCACATGGCTTAATAAACCTGTAACCTTAGATTAGAGCAAATTTTGGTCAGTCTGGGATAAAAATGCTTTGAAAATTGCTAGATTAATGCCTACAAAAACCGAAATACCCAATTTAAGTATAATCAAACGATAAAAATATGTGTTTTTAAAAAATAATGTATATAATTGTCATTTAGATATATAATGTAGATTCAAAAAACTGTAAACTGTCACCTGTGATTAGCTAAAACTCGTTTTATGTACAGAAAATCGAAACAAGTACAATGAGAACACAGTTACAGTATCTAGTGATACTGTATTGAGGTCAATATTACCAACGTGTGCTTCGGGTATTCCAATAAAACACTGCAAATTTAATACAAATAAAAACGCTGAAAATAAATAGAAATAAAATTCTATTAGAAGAGTTGCATGTTGATAAAACCAACGAATTTCATATCAGTGAACATTCCAATTCCAGAGTAACATGCGAATTTTTAAAATCTAAATTGGCTTTAGTATGTTATAATTTAAATAACAACCACTGCCACCTCTAAAATATTACTAGATTACTGATTACAAACTTATGTTGCTTGTTGTTATCTTAAGTACTTATTAAATTTCTTTAAATGTAAACAGAATAATAGAAGCAAATAATTTCTTTCATCTAAATTCAGATTAGAAAATTAATTTCCATTGTAATAGTATCAATATTTGTATTGGAAAAATCATTTGCAGCTGCAATCGTGGATACATTTTTGCTTTATTTATATTTTACTTTTAGAGTATCTTAAGCAGAAAAATGTCAATGTCTAAATGCGAATAATTTAAGCTAAACGGTGTTGCCAAACTTTCCAATTTATTGGTAGTTCTGGTGTTATATTGATGCAGTTGACAAGATTACCTTGAACGTATAAGAGACGTACGGATTTTTAAATACTTTTTTATACATATGAATTTGTAAAGAAACACTTCGATACTACGAGGGATCTAAATCTAAAGGGCCTTAATAAATCATAATATTTTAATTGTACATTCAAGATTATAATGTAGGTCATTATAACACATTCTCCCCTTACTTCTATACATTTAGTCCATCTCTTCAAAAGCTGTTCAATTCCTTTTTGGAAAAAAGGGTTTGGTCTCGTGCTTAACCAATTCTGCACTGTTTCAACAACCTCTTCATCCGACTGAAACTTCTGCCTACGTCTACCCAGCTCCTCTTTCAACCAAAAAGGTGTAAATCACTTGGTGCAAAGTCAAGACTATGCGGTGAATGGTCTAACAGTTTGAAACCAAGATAGATTTTTTGTTGGCCTAACAGAAACTTTTCGAAAATTGAGCAAGTCGTGGACGATTGAAAATACTATAGCATGGCTAATATTTAATTCAGTTGCCGCTGATTATCCCGAACCATTCGTTCAACTCTCTCGATGTTGATATATGTCTTCGTTGTGGAAGGCCTACCTGAATGCCCTTAATTACAGACTGAAATTCGCCCATTTTTGATCGATCGACTCATAGATCTTGTTTCT
The DNA here is from genome assembly GCA_014611495.1 of Limonius californicus. Lineage (NCBI taxonomy): Eukaryota > Metazoa > Arthropoda > Insecta > Coleoptera > Elateridae > Limonius > Limonius californicus. The sequence continues at coordinate 984 of JABXWE010022090.1, read as the reverse complement.
GCTTAAACAACGATCACCATACTGTTGCTGCATTCTGAAAATTATTTATGCGGATTTCACTCCCTATGAGTGAAGCAAACGTATCTCTGCCATATACCTATTACCTCCTATACTGCGGACTACCCATGTTCACAATGAGTGGTTCGCGTAGGAAACAAAGAAAGAGGTTTGACCACACCGTATTGTATTGTGCAGTAAATGCGCAGGCGCGAAATGTGTTAAACACGCCCAATTCCCAAATTTAAATTTTACGCGCGTGTTTATTCAAATTTAAATTTGTAATACGTGTTGGGAAATTATTTTTTCTTCGCCAGAATTATATACGGATCCTGTAGTTATTACCATGGTCGAACACTTTTTAAAATAATAATTAATTTTCAAATTGCAAGAGTCTGGCATAGGTTAGCTTGCTTTGAAAAATTGTTATTAACTATAAGTCGAGATTACCAGTCAAGAAGGTACAATAAATGTTTTACGATAATATAAACAAAATCTTTTTATTATGTAACTGTTCATTACCTTTTAGAAATAATATGCAAACGCAGCACTCCATGTAGAGTTCGGCAAATCATGATTAACTTATCTACTGAGTGATCAAATAAATTTCAGCGCTAGTTATCCATGGTAATTTAAGTCATGACTTTTATTAATTCGTACAAACAATTGAATGTTTTGCATATCACCTTCAAATTTGCGCGCCAGAAATCTACTTAAAATTTAAACTTGAAAACATCATGCACAAGATTAGTAAATAAAGGTATATTTTTTAGGTTAACACTAAAATAATGTTATTAAATGTATAATAGTAGTATTATTAACCATTTTTAATAAAAATACGATTAATTTTAACTACTGACAATTCATAAATTTGACATTTCAATTAATTTTGTTTTGTCAATTAATCAAAGTTATGACTTAAATTTCCATGGCTAACTAGAGCTGAAATTTAAATAATCACTGTATATTATGAACAATTTTTGAATT
>JABXWE010022089.1:0-34328 GCA_014611495.1 Limonius californicus | reverse complement strand
CGTAATACAAAAAATTGAGACGAACACAGATAGAATAGGAAGCACAAAACAGTATATATACACACAGAAACTTTGGCGAACGCTTGGATGAGCACGGGCAAGTCAACAACACTCGTATCTAACTAGAATGATTCCCAAGAGATGCGTTCCAGAGCTGATGGTTGAGTGAGCTGAGCTTGCTTGTCGATCGTATTTTTGCAAGCTCCTAATAAGGGCGCTTCGATGTCCCTTCATTAGTAAGAGTTTCGGGTGGCGTCATCTAGCGGATGCGCGCGGCGCGTCGCTCATGGTGGGGTCGGTAATGCGGGGCGCGTACTTAGGTTTGTGTCCTTGCTATAACGTAACGTGACTGTTTCCCCTGCAAGGTTCCTTTTCTATGGTTTAAATTAAGCATTATAATGTTATCACAGTAACCTTTATCCATATCTTGTTATAGTAAAACGATGGTGTTCATATTGGTAGATAGTTTCTATTCCTGTCAATTTTTCCTCACATTGAAATTCCAGACGAAGACCAAATTTATCAGTGTTTTGGTTGGTCCAGTATTTCCCAACTTATACGGGGTATTTTTCCTTTTAGTATACATTCTACTGTAACGAAGCGTTACTAATTTTGTAAGATTATTTTGACATTTAGGATTCCGTTTAAGTTGTTTACATTCCATTTGCCGTTTATAAGTTCTTTTAGATTGATTTTTGGGTAATATTATTGTGTACCGACCAATGTCTTTCCGAATGCACCGCATATTATTTTTATTTTAGGGTGTTCACCGATTTATGTAAATATAATTATGTACCATTTAAATTATACTTTAAATTTAAGGCCGAACAAGGTAATTTATTTATTATGCAGTATTATGAGTAACATTGTGAATGCCTAATTTATTTTGTTATTATTATCAGAAAGCGTTTTATATTGATACCGTTATTAGAGGGAGGTTAAAGTACCGTTTACGTTTATGTATGTTCAATTATCATTAATATTTATATCCGAATATTATATGTTGGTTTATTCGAATTTCATTTACGCGTGGAGATCAGATAACCGTCTATAGCGTAAAAGTGGTGGGATAGCGACGTATACCCTACTTCCAGCAGGTATGCGCAAACCGAACTAGATACTGTAGAAAAGATAACGGGCGAGTATAAATTCAGTATTCACGCTCTTGATCATCGAAAGGTCTCTTTTCCCTCCGTAGCAGTCCCATGCAGGTCCAGCAGCTCCAACCCAACCCTGGGGCACTGTTCAGGTGAGGAATTGTACTATTTCGGCACCATTTGCTGCCGTTCAGATTTTAAACCGTTCTCTCTCGCTTTCTCCAACCGCTCCTGCACTTTTCCCCTTGCGGCTGTGTATACCCTGACGCAAGATTCCTTCCGGAATTCATCATCGCTGTGTATGCCCTGAGGTGGTGCTTTCCGATCCTTTTCTTTTGCCCCCTTACGGCTGTGTATGTCCTGACGTAAAGTCCCTTCCGGAAATTACCATCGCTGTGTATGTCCTGAAGTGGTATATTTCTACCCTCTCCCCCTTACGGCTTTGTAAGTCCTGACGTAAGGTTCCTTCCGGATCTCACCGCCGCAGTGTATGTCCTGAGGCAGTGTCTTTCACTTCTTTTCTCTTACCTTGCTAAAGAGAGAGCATATTGAAGCCGTTCATACCAGGGTTTGTACCCGACAGGTGGCGAAGTATACGATTGCCTGCCTCGTATTGCCGTACCGACACCGCTACTGGTACCGTATTTGCTACTGTGCAGCTACCGTATTACTACCGTAGTTGCTACTATATCTGCTACAGTATCTGCTACCGTATTTGCTACAGTTTTGCTACTGTACCTGCTACCGTATTTGCTACCGTCTTGCTACTGTATCTGCTACCGTATTTGCTACCGTTTTGCTACTGTATATGGTAACATATTTGTTACCATACTTGCTAACATATTCACTGTTGTTTACTGCCATATCGGCGAGGTTCTATATGCCTAATTGCTACAATATATGCATCAAGCCTTACCGCTTTGATAATTTACAAGCCAAACATAGTTGGGTATCTAGGACCGCTTCCGAGATTGCAGCTAAGTAACATCAGACCCCTGAATACCGACGTCTTCAACTGCAACTACCTAGGATTTCGCTATCCACTCCAGGACAACGAAACCGTAACAGAGAGTAAACTTCGTAACAAAATAATCTGGCTCCCGAAACAACCGAAGCAATTGCACGTAATAAGCAGACGTGCAATTGACGCCGTCGAGTTAATCGAAGAAAGGAGCGTCACACGTGCAGCTAATTGGCTATGTATACCTTTAAAAAGAACGCATCAATTACGGCTATTATGTAAGCAACCAACTATTCAAAAAACTAAAAAACAGAAGCAAACGGCACTGTAGTTTTAGTATGAAGGTTATGTTCAATGCGGTGTTTATGTCAAATAGGAAAATCAAAATGAGTGGAACAACAACGACGATTATTATTGTAAAACATTAAATATCAATAACAGAAAACGGAAATGAAAATAAAAACAACAGTAACAACAAGTATTCGAAATGGCCACCTTGCACTTCTAAACAATAACCTAAACGTTGTTGAAAAGCACGCACAGCATTCGCAAGAAAGTCAGGATTCAAGCTACTGCATTCGGTACGTATACGATCTTTTAGTTCATCAGTACTTTGGAGGGGAAAATTTGTATAAATTTTTGATTTCAGATATCCCCAAGTAAAGAAGTCATTGGGTGACAAATCTGCAGAACGCGGTGGCTGCGATACAGGACCGAATCTTCCAACCATCGTCCTGGAAACCCGTCGTTTAGAAAGTTTCTTATAGCATTCGCGGAATGCGGAGGGTCTCCATCCATCTGAAACCACGGGTCATCGATGTTTAAGTTTTCTATTGCCGGAATGATGTAGTTCCTTAATAGCTCTAAAAATTTGGCTGCATTGAGATTACCATCAATTTAATATGGACCGATTAGCTTATTTTCAACTATTCCTAGCCATACGTTTACTTTCCCAGTGTATTGACTGTGAGTTAAGTTTTGTAAATGGGATCAATATCTAGGGAAGAAGATTAGCAGGATAACAATAGTGGATAGATGAGGGATTATAATACACACCAAAAATGTGTGAATTGACTTCTAAATTTATTGTGAAAGTTGCTTCATCACTAAAAACTATCTTATTTAAAATCTAGTCATGTCCATTTAGCAAATTAAAGAATATTTCACAAAAGATTGTTCTTTTTTTGTCTTCGTCGAATAGTTGTTGGGGATTAGAAAATTTGAACGATTTAAATTTAAATTCTTTTAGTGTTATAAATACCGAGATTTTAGAAACATGTGGACCTATTTCTCGTAGTGATACAATGTGGTTTTCTTCTACGTAGCATAAAATATTTTATTTCCTTTCTTCGGTTAAAACGTGATTACTTTTAGTTCTTATTTTATGGGAATTTATCACACATCCCTCTGATTTAGGTTTTGTGATAATTGTTTGTATAGTTCGAATACAAGGTGTGAATAATAGGTGTTTCTGGATATTTTACTGTAAATTAGTCTCTCACAGTTCTTAAGATGTTACCATTCTGATACCCCATTAGAATTTCCACTTTTCCGTTTTTACTGTACATGGTTGTATAAAAACGGCAAGAAGACATTAAATTAAAACTAATTTTATTTTTTAACCTTGAATTAATTTGATTGTTTTTGGCACAGCATGCTTTAGTTTTCTGTATAGTTGGTTGCTTACATAATAGGCGTAATTGATCCGTTCGTTTTACAAGTATACATGGATAATGTACAATGTATACCAAAAAGAAAAATTCCCTGTACAGAATCGAATACCTTTAAGACATCCACCCCGCTTTACCCTTAATCGTTGGGTGAACATGTAAATATTAATGTACGTCTTGCCATGTTTAACAGTCTAAACTTTAAATGTTGAGAATAATCCGTTAAGGTTGAAATATTTGAAATTTGTTCTACAGTAATAACATATCCACATTTCGCGTTGCATGTTAAATCAGCGTTTGTCTGAAACGCAATGTTTAATGTTCGTTGCAGACCCTTGCTTCTGCGTTAATGAAGAATCAACTAGATTATTTGCATTTATAATGATTAATCTTACAGTTTAAAACCTAAAGTACAAATAAAGGAAGTTTGCAATCCATGTTTCTAAACAATGGACGTCAACCCTAATTTTGTAATCAAACTGAAGTTAACTAAAAATAGATAGAGAAGGTTTCATTTTGATTTGTTTCTCTTGGGGTTGGTCTTTTGCTCCATGCACCGAGGCCTTTAAGTCGTATTCTACCGCCAATATTTGTTCTCGGTTTCACATTGCGAAGGCTCTCGCAATAACATAACCAGTGAGTGGGTGTCTCTTCTTCCTCTTCACAAATCCTATAAGTTGAGACGTACGCTCGCTTTATCAAAGATAGATATTATTTCAGATGACCCGTAGGACGCCTGTATACTATGTTATTTTCTCCCTTCATACATCTAGGAGTCATTCTGTCGGTTTCCTGGATGGGCCTATGATAAGAAATTTTGAGTACCTCAAGCCAGATTTGTCGTTCCAGGAATCATAGTATAATAAACTATTTTAGCCAGATTTGGGCTTGTTCTCTAGCGGTAGCTTAACCTATTCTGCAGATTGGTTCTGTGCCCAAGGATTGCGATTTGCTTTGAGCTTTCTCTAGTTTGTGTGCTCTTATATCGCTTGTAGGGTTTTCATCTCAGTGGTCTGTTGATCTATTTGTTTTGGATATTTCCGTTGTAGTTCCTGCGGCATACATTAATATGAGTCTGACGGAGGTTTCCTAAATACGTACTTTGGCTTCGGTAATTATATATTATTTCGTCAGATAATATCATGCAGGCATACACATACGGCCGAGGCTTTGGTCGCTTGTATACGTACTTCTTGGTGTAAATTGCGACTGCTTAATGTGTTCACATCTAGGTCGTTGAAATTCATGACCTGTGAAGGGTTTTGTTGTCGATAATCAATTTACAACTCATCGGTTCTTTATATATCGTCATAGATTGTGTTTTACTCATCCATATAGTCATATTAAATGTTTCCGGTGATGGTTTAAACCGATGTAACAATCGTTGTGTGGTAGCGCATTATCTCTCTCTTGTTATTTCAGATTTGGTACCCACAGTTCACCGTTTTAATATTTTATATAATGTTCATTATAATGTTCAACAGTGGAGGGCTTAGGCTGTGTCCCGTTTATTCCTGTGGATACCGAGACCTCTTCTGTTAACTAGTTGTTCGTTTTCATTCTCGTTTTGTTATTTATATTTAATGGTTTTATTATTTTGATTATTGTCGGATTGACCTGGTTCTCTTCTAAAGTAACCAGGACATCACTCAGCTTTATTCTGGCGTAGGGTTGCCCTATAACAAGAAAACAAAGAAATACTAGTTTGCTGAATTCTACAGTCTTCTCAGCAATCTCCCGCGGTATTAATATTGCATCAATGGTCGATCTGTTTTGGCGAAACTCCAATTGTTGTAATGATCTTCTTGGATATTATTTTCGTCAGTAACTTTCCTATACTGCTTAAGAGACATATCCATCTGTAATTTTTCGGGTTTGTCTTTATTCCTTTTTAAATAAACAGATGGTAATTCTTGTGTGCCATTGTTCCAGTATAGTTGCAGTGTAGACAGTTTTCTGAAAAAGTCTGGTAATTTCTCGGGTCGGATCATTTCCTCCGTATTTGATCATCTCGTTTGTAATTTGATAATTTTTTTATTGTTGTAACTACCTCTTCGTAAGTGATGCGGAACGTGTTCGATTCGTTCTCGTTATTTTCACCACTATATACGGTATTATTGAGTATATCATTATCGTGATTTACTTCAGCTCCGTATAGACTTTTAAGGTGAGTAACCCAGTCTTGGGATGAAATTGTGGTAACTTACACATATTGATTAATTGGTTGTTTTCAACTTCTTAGCATGTTCCAAACTATTTTATTGTCCACCATAGACGCCGTGTTCCACATCCTTGGAAAATTATAACCTAAAGTACTTTCCTATTTCTCTTCTCCTATGGTTAACACTGATTCTCTTTATATCTTGTGTACTCTACTGGTGTTGCGTTGTTTTTATATGTTAAGTAAGCATTTATTTTATCTGTTGCCAGTGACTTAACCTCCTCCAAGAGCCAAGGTTTAATATATATTTTTCTGTGTAGATTCTTCTGCCCCGTTCACTATATTAGTACATAGTTTTTTCCAACAGTCATCTACAGTGTCAGTAGGGGTTATCCGATTCGAGGCAATTTTGCTTTTTAGTCTTTGTTGATATGGGTTTTGTGTGCTGTGATATATTATTGAGTCAATATTTAGCACCTAGTATAAGAATTTACATATGTTAGTTTTATTTTTATTACGATCATTACATGTAGGTATAAGTGAAAGGGAGAAATAAACTAATATACTCTAGTGGCTGAAGATGAATGTTGAATTATTGAATTGAACCACAATCAGCAAAGACTACCATCATTGTATGTTTGTAATTACCGAAACCCTTTGGTGTAGCAGTTTGCAGTAGCAGTTTGCAGTAACAGTTAAATTGATTATAATGAATGGTATAGTAATCACGGCGTTGTAGATATCATAAAATTCCAACTTGCCATTTTATTTTGCCAGTTTAGTTAATTAACAACTTTCTTCGTAAATGAAGTGAATGCACCAAGTCAAATAAAGTTCCTTAGTAGTTTAGTTTGATTACAAATGAAGTGGATAAACTAATTGTGTGTTTGTGTGACTATGTGTTTACTTTGGGAATTAATGAAAGTTGCAGTATTATCTTATTGCTTCCATAAAAACTGCAGTGATGCTGAATCTTAATATAAACGTTCAATGTTGTTCTACATAATCCGACATGTTTTTTTAATTTACGTTTTATTGACAAAGTACAGCACAGCAGCTGGTCAAAAATGGTATTGGTACCTTTTCCGTCGTGATAAATCTCTGCTAACCCCAACAAAATATTTATAAAGCTGGAAAATCGAAGCCAATTGATGGCCGTTAATCAATTCGGAAAGTATTCGGGCAAAGGTACAACAAAGGGCAGGCGGGTCAACGCTATCTACCCTCTTTTATGAAAACAAGTTCGATAATCGAAACTATTTGCGGTGCATCAGATAGAAGCTCCCCAGAATGATTCAAAGTACGCAGTAAAGGAGAATATTGTCAGGGAATTGTTATTTTTGCTACATTAGACTTTTAAATGACGCCGAGTTGGTAACACGTGTACGGATTCCGACAAGTGAAGTCGGGCTGCGAATATTGTACTATGCTAATAAGCACATTCTTAGAGGAAATTTTGACGAGAGTTAGTGGTATTACCGCTTTCGTGTCTTACATCAATCTGCAAATTTAATGCCCCCTCTTAAAGCGAACCTCCCGGTTTAATTCTGTGGAGAAACAAAAGAGGAATCGAGTTGTATTCATATTCCAAGCTAAAAGGGAAATGTTGACATTTTGGTTTTGCGAATTTCCACAGAGATTCCCCGAAACCACTTTATTTACCGCCCGATATTCTTTGGCAATAACAATGGCCAATTCATTTACGAGCACAACGAGATATCGCAATCCCCTTTGATCGCCCCGAAATGGCAACCCTCGAAAATTTTATTTTAATTAGCTGTCAGCAGTCGGTCGACTCCGTCAACATGAGCTGAAAAGCGAGCGGCAGAAGTGGCGGAATAATACGTCACTGTTTCAGAGATTAATATCTGGCAGTGTCCTTAATCTGTTGCAGAAAACTCGTTAATCTTCACGATAAGAAACAAAGTCATTAAATTCTCTATCGCGGATAAGCTTGCACTTCAAATAGCCCAAGTTTAACCAGAAAAGTTTTACCCACTTTTTGTTGTGTCTACTTTAGGGAATACAGATGGGAGCAGCATAACAATAATACCTGGAGGTTGGGCTCTCGGAATCGCCTAAATTTATCCCCAATTTACGTTATTTGTCTTCAGGGTAAAATATTAGTCAGTTCATGAAAATTGTCTCAAGTTCCACCATTCAACCACAGTTTAAAATGACACTTGCCATTTACTCAAACTTAAGAAATATGGCTTAGATATATGGTGATTCTGAACATGTTCGAAAAACTTTAAACATGTGTAGGTGAGGTTAATTAACCCCTAAACCACTTCGTAATTTTTTTAAATTCTATACAGACGTGCATTTTCAGTTTTTTTAAAATGAATTCACTAAAAATAAATGGCATTTTTTGTCTGATTGTGATAATCTTCGTTGTTTTGGAAAGCTACCACTCCAAGCTTAATTTCAACTTAAGAAATGTACAACTGAGTGTGGAAAGTGAATGAAATCTGACCTAGAAGTAATAAGTTGGTTTAAAAAAGTGTAAATTAAAGTGTTTTAAAAGCAAAATCGTCTTTCTGCATCTTCTGAACTGGTATTCTATTTCCCTAAAAAGAGACGTTTACAAGTTTTTTTTGAAAATGTTATATTTAGGGAGTAGTCTAAGAAAGTCTCGAATAGTAACATCAATCTAAATTGGTGCATACACATAAATAGTTTCTAAAATTGTAAAGCAAAGTCACATTTCATTTACGTGTTAAACTCAATGGTACATTTCCTTGACTGGAAATTAGGCTTGGACTATAAGCTTTCCAAAACAATGGAATTTATCAAAATGGGACCAGAAGCAAAGAAGTTGTCTGCGTTTTAGTGAATTGATGTAAAAAACTTAGTGTCTCCCCATCATCCTAGCAGCGTGAAATAAAAAGAAAATACTAAGTGATTTAGGGGCAAAATGGCCTCAGCTACACCTGGTTACAAGTTTTCGCAAATGTTTAGAATCACCTTGTAAAATTCGCTTAGGATTTTCATCGAACCATTTAGAATTTTGCTCTAATAAAAATTACGGCTCTACCATTTTTTAGGAAAAGTGATCTGTGTTATATGAAGTTTTTTAACAAAAAATATTATAATATTAATATAACTTACTAGAACCGCCATTTCTAATAAAATTTATTTTTACCTTTCCGCTTCTGTAAAATTTTGAAAAATCAATGTGAAACCGACATCTGACAGCAGTTTATATTTAAAAGATGATCTTTACGAACATGAAATGAGTGAGTTATCCAGCTTTATTTATAAACACTTAGTTATTTTAAACGCAATGTGATATGTATTTGATCTTGAGGATACGCCTGATAATATCACTCTTTAAGCCATCTATTTGGTACAAACTCAATTGGCGTCAGGTTTGGAATAATTCATCCCTAAATCTGTAATATTACGTTCAGAAGTCATAATGAAGGATGAATTCATAAAACAGCTTTGAGACATTTTTTAAGCTAGACGCAATTATGAGCCGCTTCAGTTTCCGGTCTTCTAATTAACCTCAGATTTTGCCGAGACCAATCTACTTGTTTCAGTGAAAGACCCGTAGGGAATAAAACGTTGCCCCACGGTATGTAGGTCACCAAGCAGGATATTTAATTGTAGTATTCTCTTCGCACAAAGGATAAGCCCTCAAAGATCCCCCTCAACTAAGAAATTAACATTTTCTTTCAGCGTACTCGTTACCGTTTATTCGCTTTTAAAGGATTCTTGTTTAAGTGTTTAGAGGCTATTATGAATTATGGTACAATAACGAGCACCCACTGCCTAGCTTGAAATGTGTGCTATTTGAAATCTTTTTACAATACAACACCTTCTTCTATTATAATATAATTAATACGATATAAATTATGGAAATAAATCCAAAATGTAATTTGAAGAATCATATTTTAATAAAAAGAGAAATCTATTTAACAGAGTATTTATTTAATTTTTTAGGTATCACAATACCTCTATTTATATTTTTCTATCTTGGACAGTCTTCACCTCTTCTTATGTTTGTGATTTTTTTATAGTATACTTACTTTCTATATCAGCTGTATTAGCTATGCACAGAATTATTAAAAAAAAATTTGCGCTATTCACAACATTCGCATAGAGAAGGCGGTTCCATTGGAGATCTTTACTCGCTATGATCATCTGTGGAGAGCAGGTCTTGAGGGACTCGCGTTTTAATCGTCTGTGAATCCCTAGTGAATACCTGATAGATTTTGTAATTTTACGGTATCCAGTTACATTTAAGTTAATTATCCTTCCTTCCCTTTTCATGTCCAGCCTTCCTTTTTGGTTATTCCATATATTTCGACAAACGAAAACAGTAACAGCTCCTGATTTTCAGATATGTAATGGTAGAACCAGTACCACTCCTACCAGGTCATGGTATTACTTTTAATATGTGAAAGTAATAGTATTTTATCCACTTCAATCAAGTCAAAGTATACCGAGTTTTTTCTAAACTTACTCAGACTCTAATTTTGTATGTGGAGGCAACAGTATTGATGTTACCGCTCTGGTTAGGTAGATTTTCCAGTTTCGGCAGAGAAAAGTTGCTTAAGGTTTAGATAATTTGAATATAGCAAGGGTTTATTTCTAGCATGTAGCGTAGCCTTTATTGCAGCGGACGTTGATGGAGTCCCGTTTCTAGAAAACAGAAGTCACCAAATCATGTTCTTCGCAAGTAAAGGCAAGCCGTATGCTGATCCTCAAAGTACAAATTGTGGCGAGAAGTAGCAGTAACGTAAGTCATGCGCCAAAGTTAGGAGTAGATCTGGTGCTGGCTGGCATACTATTGTAGTTGAGATATTTCTTAATAGGCGAAGACAGATCTAGCATATCAACAATATCTAACAACAGCTGAAGATAATATTATCCTGCTCTTTGTAGAAAAAGAACTATCACACAGTAGTTTATGTCTGTTATCAACCGGAAAAAGTGGTTGTGACTGCGTTCTTTGCTAATTAAAGTCTAGCGAGATGTGTTACGGGCCAAACGTGCTTTCCCGTCAACCCGTAACCGGATAGGTAGAAAAGGCCTGCAGCTTAGCTCAGAGGAGTTCACGAAAATCGCTTACGGGAAGAAATCTTCCTAGTTGTGTACAGGGTAAGTCGAAATTAGTGTGCGCCACTTTCCAAATCCAGCTGATTGTAGGTCCTTGTGGAAGGCCGAGAAGCCAGCAGCTTACGGAAATCGAACTCACCTTTATTGTGCCTCCCTTCTGTTTATCAAGCTTGCAAAATTCATGCACACACAAATACAGAATGCACCATAATAAAAGAGATAGTAAATTTTAACACACATATAATTAACTATTAGAAATGACACCATACAAAAAAAGAACAGCAAATGATCTCGTAGTTTAACAATACAAACTGTTGGTTGGAACGTTCAATTAAACAAAACCCGCCGCTACTGGCGCACGATATATTTACCTTCTTTAAGGAACTGCGCGGCGAGAGGCGTCATAACACAAAACTTTAGTTCTTTACCTTGAATTTTGATGCAGGAATCGATAGCGAAGCAGGCACAATTCTGGGCTTGTTTTTCAGATACAGGCAAAAAAGTAGACGTTCTTCGGGAAAATTGCGAAAAGAGATATTTGCTGCACAACTCTCGTAGTTCGCCGCAGCAACGGCACAGGTACAGGAACAATGGGTTCGACACTAATCCGCCAAAGGCGATCGGCAAATTCGCATTAAATTGCCTTTTTAGGGTTGAAATCCAGCGTATTTTCTTTAAAATCCGACACTAGTCGATATTCTGTTCACTCCACGGTGATACAGCGATACGAGGTTACGCGATGGATACCCAACGAAAAACCCAAGCCGCCCCTACCGTACTCAAATGATTTACGCCCCCCCCCCCCATGCATATAGAATTTGGGGAGTCCGGAGCCAACGAAGCTGGAAGGCTGACTGATGAACACGCGACTCAAACCTGCGTTACCCCCACAATATTGCAATATAATTCGAAATGGTGAAAAAATTCTAGAATAATTCGGCACGTGGATTCGCAGAACGCATACAGAATTAGGTGCAGACAAAACATGAATCGGCAATTCCGGCCGGGAAACCCCAAAACTCCGCGGAATCGGTTCCTCATAAATTAAATTTAAAAGAAAAATAACGAAAACTGCAATCGACGTAAGAAAATGGCAACAGAATCAAGCTGTAGCGCGAATAAAACGGCAGTTAATGGCAATAAAGTTTGTTGAAGTGGTAACTTTGTTGCAAGAAGGGCGACCGCGGCGGTGCATGACTCAAAAACTGTAAACTTCCGAAAGAACTGAGTTGAAGCTCTGTACACGTTACTGGGGGACAGAGCTTGTCACTGGACCTCACAGTTGTGGAAGTAGAAAAACTGCAAGTGAGGAACGTTTTCTTCGTTTGTATGCCCTTCGCAGTCGTACAGTTATAGCACGAGACCTTCGGGCAAACATTCGATAAGCCAGTCGGTGCATAATTAGTGATCAAAATGTTCGTAATAAATTTATTGCACGCATTTACTCCAAGGTATAGAAGACCCGTTAAAGTGCCCCAACTGGCAACTGAGACATTGGCGTCGTTCAATGTTTTAATGATGGACGTTTGCATACATGGGGAAGACCAGAAAAACGTTTTCTTTCCAATGCAGCAGTGGTATGAAGCCACAGCACATTGTACTGAGCATATGATTGTTCGAAATGGTGTCCCAGACGCACAAAGATACATAAATGACGTTCTGCATATACATTGTAGATGTTTATCCGCACGCGCAAAACTTTGGTAGGGAATTCGTCTATATGCATGATAATGGTAGATAATGGCAGACGATAAATTATTTGTGAGATCATGACATTCAAACAAAGAATTGGCCATCATGTAGTCCGGATATGAATCTCATAAATCACATCTGCGACATGCCGGAAAGAGGTGTTTCCACACAGCTAAACCCCCACAAATTCTTGCTCAGTTGGAATCAGCTCTGGTAGAAGAGTGGCAGTGCATCTCGCAGGATGTGATTCGTGGGCTATTTCGAAGCATGCTAAGACGCTGTCGAGCAGTAATTCAACCCAGAGGAGACAATACTTTGTAATACTCGTGGTCGGTGTGCCGGGCAAGCTCATAGCCTAGGGTTCGCTGGATATAAAGTTTGTTAAAAGTTTATAATGTTTATTCCTATACTGTACAATTCTACCTTAATTAAAGTATTTGATTATTCCAACAACACATGTAACTAAAATTTCGGAGTTAAATGAATACACAAGAAAATTAAACTGAATATTCAGAATGAAATTAATTATTCCGTAGTCCGGTCCTGGAATGTCGGTAATTCAGTCCACTGCACACGAGACGGAGCGTTGCTGAACTTGGCTTGCACACGGAGCTCGGAATGTGAGGTTAACAGCTTGCTAAATTAGAAATCAAATCTGTTATTAATACACAGCATATATTAGACTGGAATCTACGGTGTCGTTACTAAAAGTTAGTTCGGGTGCGGTGAATCAAGTTTGTGAATTTCCAGCGGTCGTAGTTCGGTGTGTTTTATCGGTGGTTTTAAATGCGGCTAAATTAGAATGTATTCAGAATTCAAACGTAGGTTCGTAGTAATTACATTCGCTGGGGTTTCGCTAGCTGAGGTGAAATACGTGAATTTGCTTTAATTATTCGGGACTATCTACGGGATAGGAAACACTGGTAGAATGCGGTTTGCACCAGATTAGTTCAGTGTACGGGTTTATTTAAACTGGGATTGCGTTTAGCAAAACTCAGGATTTATTTACAGGATAATACACTTCCAAAATGCGGTTCGCACCAGATTAATTCAGTGTACGGGTTTATTTAAACTGGGATTGCTTTTAGCAAAATTCGGTATTACAATCCCAAATTAGGCCAAGAGCACAGGGAAAAGTAATTGTTGTCAGAATGCGGTTTGCACCAGATTAAGACAGCACTTCTCAGGATTTTAGGCAGGATTCTCAGGTTTGCGGTAAATTGTATTTATGGTACAAGATTCGGATTATAAGTTCAGGTCAGGATAGGTTTTCTAAGCTCGACTACTTCCTTCTGATCTGGACTCAAAAGTTAATGATTTTTCCCCGAGGAGCTCCTTTTGTACCAGTTTTCCATCTGATCTGGCTCGGTCTCTTCGCTCTTCGGTTGTCGGGTAGTGGGGAACGCCTCGCTAAACTCCACTCGCAGCGCCACGCGCGCTCTACCGGGGAACTAACAACGCGAAAATTTCCTATACGAATTTAAAAATGCGTTGTCCCCAACAACTTCGTTACAACTTCGTACTGCGTTTATTTTTATAATTAATAGTGAAGTGAAACCGACTTTAAGACATTGCATTTTGTTATCAGACATTTTCTGGATTATTTTAGTTTTTGTTGTTGATAAGTTCTTAGCTATACGAAGATTACAATTGTAGTTACAATTAGGAAAAAACATATAGCACTGTCCAAATAAACAATTTATCTAGACATGTACCAAGTTTCAACAAAATTCCTAACCTGAAAGTAAATTTGAGTCACTTTAAAAAATCGACTACATTCTTCTTTTGATTAGTGTAGTAATCGTAGCGGAAGTTCTATTTCTAGACTAGTATGATAAATAATAAGGAAAGGTCTCGGTAAGGAGGGGTAGTTTAGCTCTCGTTCTGGGCAGGTATAGCATAGGCAACTAAAACCTAGTAGATTAAGATAGCTACGTTGAAAAGTATGGTATCGATTATTTTAATAGGTCCCACTTCCTTCAGATATAAGCAGGCCAGAGCTTCGAGCAACAACTGAAAGAAGATCAGGCTCTTCTCCTGATAGGTAACATCGAATCACGTAGCGTAGTCTTCTTCTGGTATATAGAGACCAAATCTCTTACCAACAAATACAGGCAGTCCATGTTTAACTTACAACTTTTAAAAATAATAAATAATACTAATAAGATTTCAGCAAGCAGCAGTAGCTCAGGCATAAATTAGCCTGTGTCTAATTTATGGAAGGTAATTATATCACCGGTAGATGATAGGAAAACGTCCGTTAGGATCTGTTCCTATCAACTTAAGGTAACGCGTTTTACTTATAACAGGTAAAGGTAGTAAGGACTAAAGATTGTGTGAAATTTGTTTTGGGAGGCTATACTCCCTTACTTCCAGAATCGGCTGCTGGATCGTGAAGGTGTGCAGATTTTCTTCCGGCAGCTTCTAACAGACCAGCGTGGCAATATTCAAAACGTATGATACAATTTTGATTTGCAGCTGTAAGCTAGGGTTTACTGAGAACTAAAAATAATCAAAGTACTATTGAAAGCGTGTGACAGTATTAATACACACACAAACTCTCGTTGTTGGTAGCCCAAGTTCAGCTTCTAATAGAGGAGGGGCCTCGGTGGAGTAGTGTGGAAACGCGTTGCCACTCGAGGTCACCGCGAGATGCAGCGATCGGCTAGGGTGTTCGAATCCCAGCTGGGGCGACCGTATTTCGCTTAGTTAAGTTTAGGGTGCATGTAGCTAGAATGGTTAGTGTGTAAAGGACGGCCGTGCCTCCCTGAAGTAATGCGAAAGGGTTCCGGTGGGGGGGGGGGCAGTAGTATGAATGAATGAGAAAAAAAGATTTTACTAGTGGAATTTAGTTAAGATGTACTGCTCGCAGGGGAAGACAACCTAAGCT
This sequence comes from Limonius californicus, assembly GCA_014611495.1. Taxonomy (NCBI): domain Eukaryota; kingdom Metazoa; phylum Arthropoda; class Insecta; order Coleoptera; family Elateridae; genus Limonius; species Limonius californicus. The sequence goes on along the minus strand of JABXWE010022089.1, from coordinate 18,790 downwards.
GCTGCACCAAAGGAAGGTAGTAATTCCAAACAAGTATTTGCGTCAGATAAAGATAGACTAAGGTTTATATGTGCTGAATTGTAACAAAAATAGCAGTGTCAATAAAGTGTGACCTACTTCAATGTGAATAATGTAAATATTTTAAAGCTCTGAATTCAAGGTGACGGAAATATGTCGGTAGAAGACCTTATGGTAAGAATCTAATACGGTATATCTTTATACGACGGTAGGTATTGCTATATTTTAATTCAGTATTTTCAGGATTATATTAGTCTTGTTAGCAATTAAAAAATAATAGATACATGTATACTATTGGTTTAAAAACCTGAAGAACTTTGAATAAATTTATTTATAGTAATTTTAAATTCATGACAGACAGTTTTTGGTGCACCAAGGTTCTGGGCCACGCATACGAAGGTTAGCTTGAAGCGTCTAAACCTAAAATTTTAATTAAATCAATAATATTCCATGCGGCAAGTCGGGGAAGAAAAACTGGTTTTTAAATTTAATTATCGAAGTCAAACAAACAGAGAACTGATAAACTTACATAAAGCTGGGATAATAATTTAAATAAGAAATCAGAAAACCAATCAATTAAAGCTCCAGTAATTAGTTAACTTTTCCTCCAGATTTCTCGGAAACCTTCATTAAATTTCCATTCCGTACACTGACGTTTCGGATAATATAATTTTGTCTTGTCAATTATCATCAGTCGCGTCACCTTGACTGGTTCGTTGTTGGGTTGAGTAACAATAATTGGAAACAATTGATGGATCGAAAAGGCATAGTAAAATGCAGATTTCAAAGGTTTTGTTTGATTTTTAATTATTCTGCTGCCAACTGCATTCGTTTATCCCAGTGGGATCGTATACATATAACCGGGGTTGTGATAAATATGCACACAAGGCAGGAATATATGCATACAAATATGCACGTAAAATAACGAAAATATGTCCTTAAATATGGACTTTAGATTATAGTCATTTTGTAAAATATGACTCGGATACCTACACAAACTGATACTAATGAAAATAGTTATTATTCAAATAGAACTAAGAATAAATTTAAATATTATTATTACACTTTACATGGTGTATTTAATATTTGCTACTCTATTATCAGAAAGAATTTCTAAATATAGCTAGGATATAATCGGTAAACCATTCTAAGAATTGAGGAAAAGAATTTGCATTTTCTAATGAAAGATTAGCGGGAATTCCTGGAAGTGCTCAGTCGAACAGGAATATTCAACCAAATATATAAACAGATGCATTTTTTATGTCGTTTTGTTTTAAAAATACGCAATTACATGTCATGCAGCTTGAAATCAAAATATTTTGAGAATCCCATTATTTTATGGGTTTGAATGCGACGGTTGTGTTTGGCAGATGTGTGTGAATTCATGTGCTCAAACATAAAAATAAACGTTAAAGTGAAATTTTAAATGTCTGTTGCTCTATGAACTAGTACAGCAACACCATCCACAAAAACCAGGTAAATTGGGGTCCTTAATCTAATCAAATTTTTCCTAAATCTTATCTGATTTTACATATCAAAAACGTCTTTCTCTACGCCTGGGCTTAGGCCCACGGCAGTAGTTTATACAACCACCTACTCATCCAAACAATATGGAAACAAACATACAATTATTTAGCGGCTCCTCCAGCCAAAGAGGAGAGCGTGAACAATAATTAACTAATTCTCAAACCACAGAAAACAATAATTCAGCTAAAGATAAACAACATACTCGAACATTACTAAAAATGCTTTTCAATATCCGAAAAAAGAACAAGGAGTTATTCTAAACGCTGTGGAAGGCATAAAAATAAAGGAATCTTATATGCAGTGGGTAATTTAGTACATCCAAAAGATATTCTTGCGGCATCAAGACTTTCAAATGAAAGAATATGCATATATCTATCATCTAAACTCTAAATAATTGGTGGATGATCTCCTAAAATCCGAACAACCAATCCAAATAGACGAATATCAAGTAAATATCAGAAGGCTAATAACCCCGTCAAAGAAAATTATTCTGTCCAATGTCTGTCCCACTATACCCAACGAAATTATAGAACAATCGTTACGAAACCTTAATATTAAATGCACATCACCTATATATTTTATAAAAGCGGGACTACAAGAATCAAACTATGGGCACATAGTTAGCTTTCGAAGGTTTCTATACATTGTTCCTGATGAAAATACCACCATACCAGATTCAAAAAATAATCAATTATGAGGGAGATAGCTATAGAATATACATACAATCTGATGAATTAAAATGCTTTAAATGCAACCAATATATACAGTGTGTCCCAAAAAGTTTTATACAAATGAAGAAAAAGTTTATCTCAGATTTTACAAAAAAAAATATTCTTGATAAAAAGCTCTGCATGACTTGAACATCCATAATTAAATACAAAATTTTCAAAACATTGGCTGGAATACAGGGAAAATCAAAATCACGATTTGCAGTGAGAGTAAAATACGTTCGAACTGTAGTGGAGAGCAAAATGTTCATTGCAATTGTTATTAAGTAGCAAGAAATTATGCTCACTTGTAGATAAAAATTTAAAGATATTTCAACAAACACGTCAGTAATTGTTAGATTAATGCGCAGTACGAAACATCGTAAGATCCCCTTCATAAGAAGCGCCTGATTTTGTGTTGCTCATCCTTTTTAAACACGTTCTTGATAGAGTGCTTTGGAATATCTAATAACTGTCAACAAATGTCAAATGTTACATCAGTGTGTGTTTGCAATAATTAGAAATGCCAGTAAAACTGAGCATTGAAGATAAAATTGAAATTATTCTCATTGTTGGAGAAAATTATAAAACATGTAGGGAAGCAGCAGGAATCTTTAATAATAGACACCCCGATAAAATAATACATTTCACAACTGTCAGATATGGAATAAATAAATTCAAGAGTTCTGGAAGTGTTGAAAATAAATTTAGAAAGAAACATCGGGCACTTCGAAAAAGATCCAATCTATTGAATGTAAGTAAAACTACAGTTGCACGAATTTTAAAGTCAAATAAATTTAAACCATACAAACCCATTTGCCCATACTTTAAAAGAAGGAGATGTTGAACGAAGGTTCGAATTTTGTGCTCCTATCCAAGGAGAAGTGGAAGATAACAGATTTATGACACGACAAGTACTTTTCTCTGACGAAGCAACGTTTACGTCTAACGGTACAGTAAGTTCCCAAAATTGTCGATAGTGGAGCGATGTTAATCCCAATTTCCATGTCCAAACCAGATATCAATATTCATTTAAAACTAATATATGGTGTGGCATTTACAAAGACAGAATTATTGGACCATTCTTTTTTCGAAATAACATGAATGGAGAAAGATACCTACAATTTTTAAATAATCAGTTGTCTGACTTTCTTTATGAACTACGACTAAATGAACGAGGAAAATATGGTACCAACAGGATGGAGCACTGTGTGACTGTAACATTCGCCGGACATTACCCGTCTAGACTTTTTTTTGTGGGGCTACTTAAAAGAAAAGGCATACCTTCAGAGGCCATTTCAAGATGTTGATCATCTTGAAAGAATCATCATTAGAGAGACATGTGAAGCTATAACTCCAGATGTGATTAGAAATGTCATAAAAGAATTTAATCAACGAACAATCACCTGTTTAGAAAGGAACGGTGGATACGTTGAAATTCCGTAGTAATTTAAGTAATATTACATGTTCCCAATAAAATTTATTAGTTGCGTATTATTCATTGTTGATAAATTGATAAGGAGCTTATCAATTTTTTATCATGTCTTATTCCTTTATTCAATAAATAATCTAATTAATAATATCTTGTAATTTTTAACTGGGAAAATCACTAATCTACAAGTGTGCATAATTTTTTGCTACTTAATAACAATTTCAATGAACATTTTGCTCTCCACTATAGTTTGAACATATTTTACTCTCACTGCAAATCATGATTTTGATTTTCCCTTTATACGAGCCAATGTTTTAAAAATTTTGTATTTAATTATGGATCTACAAGTCATGCAGAGCTTTTTATCAAGAATATTTTTTTTTGTGAAATGAAAGATAAACTTTTTCTCCATTTGTATAAAACTTTTTGGTACACACTGTATACTAACAACAAGCTGCAGCAATCAGAAGAAAACAGATCCAATAAACGCCATCCGCCATCTACAACTACAGAAACAGCCGACACCCCAGTTGAAGAAAGCGCAAACCCATTCACAAATTTTATTAACCTTATGGAAGAATTGAGGCACGAAGATTTAGTAAATAAACCTCCAGAAGACTCAGAAAAAGGAGAAGATGAAACACATTCCGAATTACGTCTAAAAAAAAAGAAACTAACACAAAAAAAAACAAGACTCTGAAAACGGAAACAGACAACGACGAACCAACGCTAGACTAACTTCTGGAACCTATAAAAAAAACTACTAGATACCGACCACGCCAAATATAGTTTTACATGTACCCAGAATTTGAAAAATTTATAATGGAAGTTTACTCTGCTCCAAATCCCTTACAAGTAGCCGAAAAATTGATGACAGACGCAGAAGTACTTGTAGCTTGTAGCTACTCTTCGAGATTTCCACAGTTTACTAATTCACCGAAAAATAAAATACCGGTTTACGCGAGTAATTACTAATATTAAAAAACAACTTGCTCTAAATAAAGCTATACTAGATCAAACCTCGGCATCTGATGCCTATAATATAGACTCAGACTCCTGTTATTAATGTTTTTATCTCTGTAATAGAAGAACCGCCCCGTGGACAATATCATTGCCAGAAAAAATGTATCCCTCTCCCAATTACACAAATCTGATACATCCCCAATAACTTTAAACATTTGCTAAAGGAAATACTACTCAACTACTGAATTACCCAAATCATCTACAAATATATACAGACGGGTCTAAAATAAGGGACATAGTGGGAAGTGTATTTAAAATTCAAAACTATAGTGAATCGTATAAACTTAACAACATGTGCTCAATATACACAGCAGAAGTTTACGCTATTAAAAAAGCACTTTCATGCGTTAATAATCGTTGTCCAAATAACTACGTATTTTAACCGACTTTCTCAGTGCAATTCAAGGGCTTCAAAATATATACAATGACAATCCACACACTTTTTACTGAATTAAAACTAAACAACATCGAAGTAGTAGTAATATGGATCGCGCCACATACAAACATCTATGAAAACGACCAAGTGGATCAACTAGCAAAACAGGTCACCACATTTAATGAAAATGACAACCATTGTACCACAGAAGATTTAAAAATATGCATAACGCTTGAACACATCATCATCAACTGCACAAAGTTTTCTATCCAGAGGGATACTCCCAACATGCATTCCCAACAATATCAAAGAAGATCTCAGCAATCAAAAATAATCCGTACTTAAAATATTAAATTTTATAGAAGCAATCAAAATTCCAATATAGACAAATGTAATGGAAACTTTTTGTAAAAACGTATACTTGCATATAATGTAATAGAGTATAGATATAAGTAAGCGTTAATAACCTAAGCTGTTGATGCGCTTCGTCTCAAATAAAATTTAAAAAAAAATGTTGAAATATGCAGCGTTAGTTGGAAACCTTCAAAGTATGCATTTATTGAATAAAATATATATAAAAATATGCATTTGCATATGCAAATATGCAAATGGATAATTAACCTATGCTTGCATATAAAACAAGGAAGTAAATATTACAAAAATAAAACGGCGTAGCTTTTAGGTTGGGTTATACTTCTGAGGTTGTCCTGCTACATTTATTTGCAGAGCTTCATTTGTTTCTGCTTATAAATATTCATCGGCGTGAAAATTTTAATATAAGTTGGAATAGCCGACAGATAGCAAGTTGATTTGAAGCCGGGAAAACAAAATTAAAATAACAAAGTCGGATTTTGATCAGAGATAATTAAGTTAAATATGTAAAGCAAATGATAATGCAATTGCCATACAAAACCTTTAACAACAGAGTTACTCTAGAGTTGAAAATAGATTTCTGGAATTTCTTGTCTACTGTGAGTATTACTTAAATATGCGCTTAGCAGATAAATATTATCTAAAACATACGTAACTTCTATCGGCTCTATAACAGCTGGAAAGAATTATAGAAGCTTGAAGGAAGGGCCTTGTGGCGGAGTGTTGAGAGGTGTCAGCAGAGGCAGTCTGTGTGGGTCAGTGGTTGTAACTAGGAGCAAGCATGCATATCTTTGGCCTAATAACTAATTAATAGCGTTTGCGAACCTCCTAACTGGTATCCGAATATCCTCCAATCGGAGGAAAGGTGCGAAATTAATGTTATCGCGTATGTGATTGTATATAAGGATGAGCTGCAATGTCAATGTCAGCTGATATAAGCAGTGGCGTACCTGGCTAGGTTAGGGTTTATACCCATGAAGTGTTATATGTGTTTACCCAAATGGCTACGTACTATCTACTTAGTATTATATATAGTTTACAACCATTGGGTCCTATGATGGTTGTTATACAAGATCGGTATGTATGTGTAAAAAGTTCTTGAAAACAGTAGCGTAGTGAATATGGGTAGTAATATGAGTAGATAGTGTGTGGCATGATTAATCATTATTCCCCTAGCACTCATTCCGGAGGTAGTCAGTCGGCAGAGGTTGCAGGGTAAGTGTGCGTACGTCGAATTTCTATTATTATTATTATTATTATTATTATTATTATTATTATTATTATTATTATTATTATGAATGCAACATTAATGTCAGCAGGGCGTCGACTGACTTTTACGCGTGGGTGTGGACACTAATGATACTCTCCCCTTCAGATGTGGGGCTGAGGCCCTCCTGTGAATAAGAGAGAAGCTGGATCCATCTGGAGGATTGGTGCACCTGAAGATATGCATAATGTTCGTAATCACTGTGCGATTACGAATGACTGAGATCACAGCAACTAGCCAGCAGATGAGCATCCGTATCTTGTTCAAGTCCCAATCCAGGGGCAGGGGGCTGGAGGACTCCCTGTGACTACAACTGCCCAACATTTATTGACAGATCAGTAAGTCTGTGTTTTGTTATCTGATGCATGTCATCCGCCTGTCGCCGCCAGTAAATTCTGATCGCATCCGCTGTTTGTTTACCAAGGAACAGCTTAAATGAAACGCAGAAGAGCAGCCACCGCATTTACAATTGTAAATTAAAAATTTATTGGTTTTTATTCGCCCCCCCCCCCGTAACGTCGACCCCAACATTACCGTTTACCGATTATCTTCCGATTAATCGGTGCAACCATAAATATAAGTAAGCATGCTACACTTGATACGACAATTTTTTGTTATTATAACCACCGTATTACAACTTTGTCGATCTATTGGAAAAAGTTAAACTGCCTAACTACTGTAAAGTATAACTATGCAACCTTATATTTTCCCCTAAAACATAATATGTGGTTTATGTAACGCATGACGCGGCACACGTACGTTAAGAATATCAAAAACTTCAAGTTTTCGTAATTGATTTTCGTTTGACTTACAATTAAGGTTACATCCACTATTTTACCGGCAGTCTATTAAAGTTAGTAAATTTAATTCAATCTAGCACTAATATTTAATATACGTTTGCTTGATGTGACAGAATGCAAATCAGTTATTCGTTTCCTCAAAATTGTGTGGCATTCGTGAAAAACTGTCTTTCTAAAAGTAGATCGTTGCTATTAATATAAACAAACAATAAGAAGCTATATTATGGGATAAATTATATCAATGATACAACTTTGCATTATTATACATATTTAAAATTAAAAAAAAAACTTACATGCAATTTAATAATTATTCAAAAGTATTATATGTGTTAGCTGGGAGCAAAAGAGCCCATGTAAGAATTCGTAATGAACTTGGTGTGTTTCTCCCATAATCGTCTGAACTTTTACTGTTCCTTGTCAAACATTTCTCAACGATTTTAAATGAGTAGTGTTCCTTTAATTTGACATAAGCGCAGCGTTGAACTCCACGATACATAGTTGAATCTAGTCTATTGCTCCATGAAGCTGCAGTGTCTACTCAAGTTACAGACTAGCAAACAACATTATACCCCACAGTTGCAGAAACCACTACTTTTTGTTATACAAACAATTTCATTTCGGAAAGAGACATCGCACAAGATAATTTTGGGCTGTGATAACTAAATGTTACGTTTTGGCTGAAGCATCTAAATCTACATTAAAACCGTGAACTTTAACTGTTATTGATTTCAATCCATGGCAATTTATAAGATCAGCACGCTCATTAATTGAAGGTGTATTTGTTGAAGTATGTGAATTTCAAAGGCAACAAATATCTCCAATTTATCTTTATCGTCACAGAAGTGTAAAAGTGTTATTAAAATATTTGATGTCAATGTCTGGTGCTGATAAATGTTTAGAGTTGTTACATTTTTCTGAATGTTTGTATTTATATGACCGTATGTGTTGTTTGTATATTCAATCAGAAAGTGTAATTGTCTGGTCGATGTACACAGAATTACACGGCGAACAGTTTAGTTTGTAAACGTCTGATTTTAGTAGATTTGGAGTCCTATAGTTTACATTGAATAAGGCGATGAAAATGTTATTCCTTTAAAAATTGCTTCACATGTGCTTGGCTTGATTATAGTTTTAGCAGTTTTATCTGATATCACCGAAATATGAATTTGGAGTATATTTAACTTCTCAGAGTGGTCTTTCGGACACATATTTTTAATTGCTAATTTATATAAGCTTTCTTTATAATTAATATGTCAATCAGTTTAGTGTTGTATCCATTGGTGTATCTAAAAGAACTGCTAGAGCGCTATGTATCAAAGACCTTGCTAGTTTGTGTATTTTATGGTGACAAGAACCCTGTGATCTCGTGATATGTATTTGAGTAGGCTTTCTATAAATAAAGTTACAGTTTGATTTTAGAATACATTTTTACATGTAAAACCAAATAATTAATACACTATTTTGTTCTGTTTCTAATGTAAAGTTAATGTTTGAGTGTCGACTTGTAGAGTATTAATAAATGTTAAAAAATGCCCAAAAAACTCAAATGAACTATTAAAACGTAAAGTGTCACCAACATAACTATGTAATCTTTGATTGTACGACAAATTTTAATTTGTACTACTACATATACAGGGTGTCCCAAAACGTACCGAAAATATTTCAAAGACGAATTCCGGAACTTATTTAGAGTAGAAAAGCCCATATAAACATATGTCCTAAAAGTAACCGTTAACGAATTATTTATTTCATAATTTATGTGGCTAAAATTTTAGTTCAACGAGTTTTATGAATTAAATATTTTTTTAATACATTTTTAATATTTTATTTACAAGAGATGTTCAAAATTATCTCCATTGTGTTCGATACACAGCCGCACGTCGCAGAAGAGGTTGTTGCGTTCTTAATAGTGCTGTGTTATTCGTAATAATATCGGCAGCCTGCTATATTCTTTGGTGTAATTCGTCTACCGTGCGCACTTCACTTACATAAACAATCTGTTTCATGTGACACAAACATAAAAATCTAATGGAGTCAGTTCCGGCGAACGCGGTGGCCATACTACTGATTCTCCTACTCCAATCCATCTTCCCGGAAAATGTGCGGTAAGCCAAGCTCTAACACAGAGACATTGTTGTGCTGGTGCCACATCGTGTTGATACCACATTGCACGTCTAATATTTAAAGGCACATCTTCCAGTAATAAGGGTAAAGAGTTTGCTAGAAAACATTCGTAATTCGCACCATCCAAACGGTGTTACAGTTCAAATAGTCCAATCAGACGATCATTAAGAATACCGGCTATCTTATTAACACTAACTCTATGTTGAAAATTCGAGCGTTTTCCTAAATGAGGATTTTCTGTAGGCCATTCATGAAAATTATGATAAACTGGTAAACAAAAATCAACTTTTTTTCTGACATGGATAAAACATGGTGATTAGTGTCCAGCAGTAATCATCCAAACAAACTAGGACTCCATTTGCCTAGGTATCGCTTTTCCATGGTTTCTACGTCTTGGTGGAACAGTTGTCCATGTTTGTTACTTACGGCACCCCAATTTTCCGAAAAGAAATCGAGATAAGCATCCAGAAAGAGAATTTGTAAAGACATGTTACATTTTAATTCTCTGTAGGCACTACGAACATCAGTCACAAGATCTTTGCAATTTTCAGCTTTGACATTTCGGAGAAAATTGGTCACAATTGTTGTAAAAGCTCTCCATGCTCTTAGTTCTACTTCATTCATTCAGCAAGTTGTCAAATTCGCGATCTTTCGTTACTTCTCGTATATGTGGTGCCATACATACGCCCTTTTTAATTTTTGCCTCACTAACTCTCGGAAATTTCTGTTTCAGATACAAGAACCCTTCCTTTCCTCGACCTGTGTTTATTCGCCTATGCCGCCGACAGCTTTTGTTCGGGATTCTTGCGCGAAGACAGTGCTGGGGACCCTCCTTCTTTTTTTACGTAGTCTCTTCTCTGGGAGGTCTTGTGAGGTCGTTTTCCTGAGAATACTTGCCTTGAAACTATCAACCATGTTTTTTTAAGACTTTTTTAAGGCCCTTTTCGGAGAACTGTTGTTTTCGGTTTCTTGTACAGAATGCTACTTTTGTTTTGGGATCCTGTTTGAAGACCATTGTTTGGAAACTTTAATGCGAGGTTCTTGGGCGAAAATGCTTGTCCGGAAATTCTTGACTTTCATTGTCTGACTGCTAGGCTGACTTAGATTTCGAAAACCAATGTGTGCATCTGCATTATTTATGTTTAAGTTATTTAAGTTTTTACATATATAATTATTCTGTGGAGTTTCAACATCCTTAGATTACTTCTCTAAAGTGCATCCATGAAGACAAAGACTTAAGGAGTGTGAAAATTTATAAATGATTTGGGTGTTTTTGTATATGCAGTATACCATTTTTATTAAACTTTCTATAGTTTATTTGAGGGTATCTATATGTTTCTTATATTTTTGCGAACTACTATTTTGCCGTATCGGTCCTACTGAAAACGGCTAGGAACGGTTCTGAAGAATGTTTTCCAAACCAACCCAATTTCGTGTTATGGTAATCGGTACTATAATTTTCTTAAGGGCCTCCAGAATTACCTTGCATCAGAAATTTTGTTCATTGGAGCATTTTTCTTGGTTTATATATCTGACAGACAACCAGATTATGACATTATGGCAAAAGATATTTTGGTAACCTTATGGAAGTTTTCAATTGTGCAGTTGTTATTGCCAAAAATAGCTTGAAAATTTTCAATGTTTATGATCTAGAGGTGTACACCATGTTGGAAATGTATGGCAAAGTTCCTATGTTGTGTCTTATGGACACTTGCAGGAAAAGAAAGCTTGAGCAGAACGCGCATGTTGTATTTCATGAAGCTATAAGTATGATACATACATATACTTGCCCATTACATTTGTATCAAACGAATTGCCTGTATCAAACTTAGAAACATGTAAATTAATTTACATTACACAGTGTGTACATTAGGTTACATGCATTCGGAAAACCAAACACATAAAACATGAAAATTATTTAACCGTATAGTGGTTCTAAAACAGCAAGCTTTACTGCATGCAGCAGCATATTTGCTTTTTGGAGCGTGTAACTCGTGTTACACTGCACAATATTTTCCTTTGTTCTTGTTCTTCATCAAGATACACGCGAATATAAAACACATTTTACAATCAGACTTAGCAATCTCTAGTCGCAAAATTTTTTCAAAATTTTTTATTGCTTGACGAATAATATCACATAAAGTGGAACCAGTAAAGATATCAGTTTATTATTGGAGTTGTTCATATAGATTTAGTAACTTGGCTGGTATAAAGATAAAGGAATAAAACTATAATTGTGAAGGCATTATTTCAATTTTAAGCTAGGTAACTGTAATGTTATTAATTTTGAATAGAAATATAGTTAAGTCTAGTATCAACATTTTGTATAATAAGGGAACAGATCAAGCATTCACGAATTTATATCTTAGTTTAAAGTCGTGTTTAGGTTCATGATCGTCATCTTCATGCGGTATAAGTAGGAAATTGCTAAGCCGAGGTGCTTAGATGTCATTTGGGGGTGGGCGTGGGCCGGAAATAAACAACAGGATTTAGATCGAAGCCGCAATATTCCTCATTGCAAACCAGTGTACGTTAATTAAGGTTTATAGCACAGCTAGTCTGGGCACTAGAGGTACTTGTATACAGGAGCTCTTGCTGACCAGTGACCCAGGATATGCGGGATTACTGCGTAAGAGCACAATAAACCCACACGTTTGTGGCTTTCGAAATTGCCTGTAAATTATAATTAATGAATGTCCAGTGTATTAGACTTAACCGTTCAAGCGACATAAAATTTAATTGCGGAATTTTGTTTTATGGCGAATTTGTTACCCAGGATCTGGTCTAACGCTCCCGTTTTACATCCTTACCTACCCTGATGTCGGTTTAAATAGATGTAAAACATGTCAGAATACGTTCCCTCGGAAATATATCGACACCGCAAGCTTCAAACCCAATACGGACGCCACGCCTGGGATATGACATTTGACAACTCCTCGCACCGTATACAGAGTGGATTTTGTATGACGTGCGTGATGCGACTCGTGATTGCAGTTCGTTTGCACCATCAAACGGAATAAAATATTGTTCAGAAAAACTTGCAAACCTTGACATCTGATGCAGCTGTTGAAAACAAAAACCGTGGCTGTGACCGGACTAGCAAACGCCCCGGAAAAGGTTTATGTATGGTACTGCTGGTATTGTAAGAAACGGAAACTAATTTAAACCTAAGAAACAGACACCGAAGGCTCTTTTTAGAAATCAAAGCAGAATCTTAACTTTTCCGTTTTGCTGATCATTCTCGACTTCACCCGCTTCAAAGTTGAGATGATTCATGAATTATTACCAAGCTCAGCATGTGTGCTTTATAGCGGCTTTGTGCTGCTCTAAAATACACAATTCGTCATATTTTATGGTTTTTACAGGTAACGCCGATTTACGATGTCTTTGATGTACTTGCTACGATGAACTGTGTTTTATGATTTGAACGTTCTGTAATCGATCATATCCATAACAAATTTACACCTTTCCCAAATTATACGTAGTTACATTTTAAGGTTTGAACCTTAAAAGGATAGACGGTGGGTCGACTAGAAATCTTGAAAGGTTTCCAGGAACGGAATCAATCATTGGCAATAGAATTAAATGATTTTATGAAAATTTGGTGCAGTTGTGGTTGGAACTCTGTCGATTTGACACTTTCATTTAGTGGGACATGCCCATAAAGGTTTTATCATTTTTAATTACATTTCAGGATAATTTATGTTATTTTTTGCTAAGAATACGTTTATGAGGATTCATCAAATACTATTTGATGTAGGCCGAGAGAGGGAACTAGTAGACCTGTATTGGCGTCCTTATCGCCTCGTGGTATGATTTTTCTGATGGTGCATGCACGTTGTAATCACTTTTCCAGTGAAAACTTATTTAAAGTTATTTTTTATAAAAATAACAAGTTGGTGATGGACATTCTGTTTTATTATTTTAATAGGAAGAAGGTTCACACTGTGCAAGAGAATGCGTTATTTTTAAAACTTGTCGTTAGGTAAAGTAGTCTGTATCAAATTAAATAAAATTTTTACTTGATCATATGGTGATTTTCGCATGTAATTCGCATATCTTTCATCGTTTCTTAGTTTCTGGTCGTGAAGGGTTTTCATGAACTCGGACCACTTCCTTCCTACGGATGTTCGACCAACTTTAAACAAGCTGAACATGTCATAAACATAACGAGGAGCCGTTAAATCTTTCCTATAAATCTTTTTGGTTATCTAACAAGTTCACAGACACGGGTACTAAAAGATTTAGTTGTTTTTGAGTCATCGAAGATATGGAAATTGTTCACTTTATAAATTGGAATATACATTCAATCCGTTAATTCCTAGATATAATCAATAAACCGAAATAATTGTAAATTGTTACTTGAAAGGCTACTTACAAAATATTAATATGTCAAAAATTGATCAATCAAACTTCCTGCGAATGAAATAATTAATAAGCAGACAACTTATTAATAAAACAATAGATTAACAAATTTGTATTAAATGTATCAACTAATGAATTGAAAATTGGTTCTTCGAAATTCTGATTATGGATCAATCCAAAACTCATGAATTAGATTTATTAATACATTTTCGAAATTGGATAACTTACTAATTGATAAATAATTAATGAATAACCATTTACTCGAATATTTTGAGCTTATTAAAGTCACCCTTATCGTGTAAAAAGAAGCTACTGAAAGTATTCCAAATTTGATCTTTAGGACTATTCACATGATTATCAATTGAAGACAATTAATCTTAGCATTTTGCAGAGAAACACCGCATCATGCTATTTGTACATTGAATTAAATAAATAATAAATTTGTTTAACAATAACTTAGTAGACATTTTCCAGTCAAATATCAACCACACATAGGCTTTCGAGCAAACTGTTTTACCATTCCATTACGCTTAATTGCAAAGTCTAGTCATAGGATTACGTAAACACTTGTGATTACATAAAAATCACATTGAACCCACAAATCATAAATCGAAGATTCAACAGTCACAGTCAAATACCTAATAAATTATTATGGTAATAACTTGGTGAAGGAATAATCGATAAATAGATATATATTATTTCCCAAACCAATCCAGCTTATGACTTCATAAATAATAGAGGGAACAATATATTAACTATTGCGAACAGTTTTATGTGTACTCTCTGGTGGTTTCTACATATGTAATTAATTTCAATATATAACTATAGTTAAATGGCATTAGCATTGGTATCGGCAATTAGCAAAATATTATTTAAACTAATCAAGCAACTGAGGAATCAATTATCTATTACTTAATTGGTGAATAGCTTACTTATAAACAGTAGATTGTCAGTTATTTGGCCCAACAATAGAATATCGGTTAAAAAAGAACAATGTAACGATCAACAAGGCGAAGAATTTTTTTAGCAAAGGTATTTTAAATCAGACAATAATCATTTAACCAATACTGTGTGGGTAAAAATTCATGATCCATTTAATCGACAATAGTAACAATAGTATAATAATAATAGTATAATAGTAAGAAGTAACCAATCGGTTATTTTGCAAAGTCGTGGTTTTTAGTAGCTATTAAAGAAAGCAAATCTTTCAAAGTTTTACCTGCTCTTGTTTTGCTATTATATTTCAAATTGGAAATGTCACTTACATTTATATAAAATGCGATTCCAAGAAATAATCTTTTTAGTTTTCCAAGAATCCAGTTTACCTTTAGTAACTCTTTAAATTTACTTAATCTATGTATATCAAGCAAACACTGGAACAATTTATTACAGATACTATAGCTATAATTCTGAATTATTATTCGTATGTAATATACTATCAGTTCAGCCTAGTAATAAAAACAAATTTTGAAATACACTGTATAAAACGAATCGGTTAGTTAAATTAAACAGATCCATAGACGCATTTAACTAAAGTATGTAGAGAAAACATTAGGATGAACATCAAATAGCGGGAAGTTTTAGTGAGCTAGATTATCGTTAAATACCCCGGACTCGTGGCGGCCGCAATACCGCCCGGAGTTGAGTCCGGGCGCGATCCCTCCCAGAACGGATGCATTCTCCATTTCCTGTGCGGTGGGATTTATGTGACGTCATTTATTTTGTGGTGATTTTGTGGTGCGGATCAAAGATGATCTGCGGTTTAATACCTTTCATATGCTGTTTGAATAATGTTAACTTGCTTGTGTTAAATAGGATTACTTTGTCCTTTTTTCTATTGTTTATTTGCTTGTATCAGATCTGGCAGTTATTGGATTTACATTATCTTGTTCCAAGTGACTTCCAAATCGAGCTTTTAAAACTCCATTTCGTTTGGGATTTTGCGTGTGGCATGTTTATGCTGTTTGTGTGCCAACCCACGACAAAATCTGTAATGATATTTTGCCAGTAAAATAAATGTTTTTTTAAAGTTCTCATAAAATAATAAGCGAAAATGGAATGAAAACAATCGATAATTTGGAAAATTATTGGTATAATTTTATTTTTAAATGAAATTTGAAGACTTCAGCATTAAATAACTGTCGTTAATATAAATATTTTTATACAATCGAAGTTGTAGGTTTTCCATTGAAGAAGATTAACTTTTGTATTTCGTCAGAAGTAATTGAAATACTTAAGGCATTATGAAGATAGAAAGTCTTGCAACATTTTGCAAGCTTGTGAGTCATGCCATGAGGCTCCAGTAAGGGTTACTTTTTCCCTTCACAAATTGACATCATTTTTCTTCGCTACTCAAGGCGTGTCCCAAGAAAAGAGCAATTATTTTAGGCTTTTTGTTTCTCTTTTTCTCGATCGTAAGCTTAACTACTTTAGTGTTTTTTCAAACTCGTATAAAAGAGAAATGAACTGGCTTCTTCACCGATTATAGAGCGGATAATTAAACGATAATCATATTTACAAGTCGACCAAGAACACTTTCGGCTTAGATCTAAAAAATTACGAGTTTTAATTTTGGTGTAAATGAGGCAACGTTGGATGTGGAAATTCGTTGCAAGAACCTACAAATGAAATTTTCCGTAAGAAAATTTGTTCCGCGCTAGCTTCTTTTACGTCTCCTGTGCAGGTGAGACGATAATCGAGGGTATTCCTGAGCCAGTTAAAGGAATATTGTCTCATTTTGTTCCAGAAGTTTTTGTGTTTTTCTAAAATGTGACAACAATGTGTGTGACCGGAAACCGGAACTGTTGTGTCGGGTATACAATGCGGAAAGGGAGCGGGTGGGTTAGGGTCAAGCTGCGGGCAAGTCGGATATTTCGTTATTTTCAACTCAACACATGCTCCTTCCGCAATATACTTCGATAACAATGAAACTGGGTCAGGTTCAGTACACATTGTTTGAGGAAGCTCTATTTCATACGCGATCCGAGTCGAAACGAGAGCCACTGCAGCTTTTACAAATCCTAAAGTCAAGTCAACCGTTTTCTAAAGCATTTTTCATTCCTAAACTGTCGATCTCTGTCCGTATATCTAGCTACCGCGAGTATTCGTTTTCTGTTTGTACAAGCGCCGGCGGAATTCACAAGTGGTTATATTATCATACTGTACTGCAATCTATTAGAAGTTTTAAATGCTTTTTTATTAACATCCATCGTTGTTAATACGAATAAAAATTGATATTCGAGAAACTATTTGGGAGGCAATACTAATATAGCATAATTACCATAAGATTGAGCTGTCTAGCCTATCCTACATTTAGAGGCAATACAAAAAAAAAACTGATGATTACTACATTATGGTAACTTAACACTTTTTTCATTATGTATATATATATATTGTTCCGATATAATCGGTTGCTAAGGAGTAAATAAACAATAAACAAAAAAAATAATTAAATTTTAAATAGCATCCCTTGCAACTAGCAATCGTATTTAATTATTGAAATTATAACTGATACTGAAATTAAATTTTGGGCGCCAGGTGACAAATTGAAAACTTGCTTCCAATAAGAAATAAATAAAATATACCACGGTATAGCTCTCGAGCATGACTACTACGTCACAGATAGTCGGTTCATAGCGTTCTGGTATCATACTAGCAAATGGACATATACAAATATAACCTTAATAGTCAGCGAAATTCAAGTAGGTTAAACTTGACAGCCTAACTGCGTAAAAACCTAAAAGTGTTTTTCAGAACTCTCATACGAAATTAAACAGGTTAAATATAATCTGGTAGAGTCTTCCACGGAAATCCGAAGCTCAGGTGTATTTCTAAATAGGTAAGTAATGTTTGAATTACCTTTTAGTTGCTATCTTTCGTGCTGATGTAGTAAATATTTTCATAGATTCGGTGTTGACCTTGTAGCACATTCAGGGAGCGCGTGCTGTGGCGTCCTTTAGTCCGATCTTCAACCGCCAATTCCGAGAAAATCTCCACTTGGACTAATTTTCTTGTTAAATTTCCTTGGTAAGTTAACTAAACCATACTTTAGTTAAATAAACACGTTTTAAACTGTAACATAGGACGTATTTATTAAGCACAACGAAGCAATTAAATTTTAAATTTCAGGAACAATTATAAAAATGCGTGCATTCACACATAAATACAAAACAGAAGTTTTTTTACATTGTTTTATTAACAACGCAGCCTAACAACCGACAAAAAAAGCCAAAGCAACGATACTAAAATTGCGTATAAAATACCAAAGAATAAATGGATCTAAAAAAACAATTACAATTTTAATTTTGACAGGTAAAATAATTAATTTATAAATGTTCATAATTTATCAGCCCACTTCCAAACGGGTTTTGATTACATAGACACTTAATACACGTTCTAAATTAACTTCTAAAACACCTTTGGTTCAACACAAACTTCAAAAAACACTTTTCCAAAAACTTCTCCGATAAAGCAGTAGGTATATCAGATCTAAGCTAGTAATAGAGTTCTAGGCAGTCTATGTCAACTTCCTGTGCGTGTATCATAACATATAATTTTCTTAATAAGAATATTTTAACAAAAATTCTTTTTGTTCTAGGTTTACATCATAAACGAGTTTTGGCAGAGTTATTATGAATCAAAAAGAAAACCGAATTCCAAGACAACATAAAATGCACGAGTATCCTTTCAAAATAAAAAAATTGACATCGAACGAACTAGCTAGTCTGAATCCATCACAATATATATATATACATATATATATATATATATATATATATA